>JARHVA010000757.1:4255000-4377500 GCA_037957365.1 Torreya grandis
TGACAAGAGATAGACTATAAAGTTTACCTTTTCCTTTTCATTGCCATTCCATGCAATTTGGCCTAGCTTTAGGTCTTCCATAGGACTTGAGGTTCTGTCAAAGTTTGGTAATGTGAAATGTGTTATGGGTCAAATACTCTCTTGGGCCATTGTCAAAGATGGTAAAATGATTATACATTTCTAGAGGAGGCATATGTGAAGATGATTCAAGGCTATATATGTCTATACAATTGGACTTGATTAGTTTGACAAGTATTTCTTTGTCTTTGTCTTTTCTAGGAATTATATCTAGGTCAAAGTAGTAGTTGTAACTTTCATACTCAGTATCAAAATATTTTTAGTTTTCATAGGGATGTAAATCTCCATTGATGGTTACCTTCATGCCTGCATGTGAGAATTTGAGACACTGGTGCAATGTTGAAGGGATTTCAAAAATTTCAAGTATCCAAAGTCTAACCAAGAGTAAATTATAAAATATATCTAGGTATAACACATGGAAAAGTGTATTGTGGGTCACAGGCCCAATGATAACTAGTAATCTTATAGTGCCTTATGATTCCCTCTCTTCATTATCTTAGGCCTTGATAGTGATTATTTCTAGCTGTAGGTCAATTTTTGTATATCTAAGATGCTTGATGAGATTTACAGACATAATATTCAACACCGATTCATTGTCTATAAGGAAACATTTGACTTTGTGTCACATTATGATAACTTCAATGTATAGGGGATTGTTATGAAGGGAACCAAGGGATGACATATCACTTTTGTCTAAGGTTAATTGTTGGTCAAGGGCTATATGTCCAACTAAAGCTTGGAATTTGGCCAAATTTATGTTATTTAGAACTTGGGATTGGTCTAGGAGCTCTATTAGAATATTTTTGTGGATAATAGATGTACGTAATAAATCTAAAATGGAGATTTGTATAGGTGCATTAGGAAGTTGTTCCATAATGTCTTATGGATTTTATTTAATAGTGTAATATAGCTTGCTCTTAGCCAGCATAGTGGGTTGGATTGGTTCATTTACAGGAGGTTATGGGCATATAATTTTAATTTTAGACCACTGAGTTGTTGTTACACAACCAAGATTGGATATAGGACCATTATAACTTGACAATGACGGAGATGGAGAAAATAAGATAAGTTTCAAATGATGGTGCACTTGGTTGTGGTTATGATGAAATGATGAGTTATAGATATAAAGTCCTAAAATAGTAATCATTAGTTTTTTTTATGTTTGGATGTGATCCTAGGTTCAGGAAGCATCAATGGCATAGGTGGATTGACTGGAATTATTTGGCAATGGTCCTAGTGTATTATCACTTGGTCTAGGATTAATGGTGATGGTTGAAATGACACCTCCCATAATATGACCTACAACTTTGTTGTACTCATGTGTAATTTCATGGTAAGTCTATTGGTTGTTGGAATCATTTTGGCCTTCATTTCTCCCATTCATTTGACATTATTGTTATTATTTTTGATATTACTATTGTTTTCATGTTAGTTGTTGATATTATTGTTGTTGTTTTTTGGACTTTATTTTTTATATTATTGATTATTATTATGTTGAAAAAATGATTTTTGGTAGATACTTAGGTTTTGATTGGATGTAGGTGCTCTATTATCTAATGTAATCTCCCCATTTTCCAACATATATTTGATGAGGTGTTTTATCCTCACACAATGGCATAGATTATTTCTATGAAAATGATGGTATTCATAGAACTCATGTTTTTAGTACCCATTTGGATATAGAATACCCTTAAGATAATGCTTTAGAATTGGCCAAGTAATCATATTAGCTACAACTAGCTTGAAAAATAATGTTTCTATAAGATCACCAAGGTTGTTGAAGACTCGATGATTTGTTTTATTTTTGGAGGTAGGGTTTTTTTAGGATGGTGTTTGATGTGTTTATGAAGTTGGTCTAGGTTGTTGTGAAGATTTTTCTTGTTAAATGGGTTGTTGATGATGAGCAAGTTGCATTTGTGATGTAGGTTGAGAAGGTACTATTAGTACCATTTTGATATGATTCAAATTAGTTACTCCATTGCCAAAAACATTCTTATTATGGTTGTATTCCTTGGTTATCTCATAGTTACTAGCCTCAGAGGGTGTAGATTCTTGCACTTGGTCTTGATTATGACTCTAATTTGGGATTACTCCTTAGTTTTCATTATGATTTTGATTTAAGGAGGTTAATTTGATAATCCATTTGTTAATAAGGTCCTTTTCAATTAGTAAATCTTTGTTGATTATTTATTTGAAATTATGTGCACACTGTATCCCCAAATGATAGTATATCTCACTATACAAACTTTTAGTGAACATAATGGCCAATTATTTGTTTGGTTAAATATGGGTGAAGTGACTAGCAAGCGCTCTCTTTATCTATAGATAACTTGTAAAAATTTCACCAACATTTTACTTGGCCTAAGTCAAATCTACTAATTAAATCTCATGTTTGAGATTATAGGATAAATGTTACAAAAATTTGTCTAAAAGGTCGTAAAAATCAGATATAGAATTCTTTGGCAATTTGATGAACCAATCCAAAGCCTATCCTAAAAAACTTTGAAGAGATAAAAGAAAGAGTTAAATGTCACTATAAGCCATTAGTACCCAAGTAACAAATAAATCTATAAAATGGGCCTTAGGGTTTACTTTACCCTTATATATATTAAATTTTGATGGTTCATAGCTTAGAGGAAATGGTAGCTACAGATAACCCATGTTTAATGGGTATGAACACACATCATCTAATTGGAATTTCTTGGTCTGCTTCCTTGATTGAATGATGATAATCATATCCTTTATTTGTTACAATTATTATACCAATAAAATGGATGCAACATTTAGTTGAGGTGTTGACTAGGTAGTCAAAGGTGGATTACCTTGAGCTAGGTATAATGGAGGAATGGCTTGTTGTAGAATGTTGGTTAGATGAGTGAACCAACAAGGAATGTGCATGCATAGATTTGAATTAGTTTTTAAAATTTTATGCATTATTGGGGTATATTATAGTTCAAATTTGGTATATAGCCTTGGATTTGATGTAATCATGGTTGTGATGGAGGAATATGGCTTTGGGGAAAGTATTATGCCTACTATAGTTAATTAGGGACTTGTTACCAACTAGTCAAACCTAGATAAATAAGAGGAACTTGTTATGGACCAAGGCCCTATCTTTGGATCTATGACACATGCTAAGTGAAAGTTAATTGTTTCCTACTTAATACTTATTAGATAGTGGTACCTCTTGGTTATGCAAAGACTAGTTGTGAACTAGATGTTAGTTGGGTGTTCAGCATTTGTCTTTGAATAATAGATACATGTTTTTTATTAGATAATATTTATGATTTTAAAGGTATATTGGTCTATGATTTTAGAGGTACATTTGCCATTACCTATCAAGGTGCGACATTTGTTGCCCCTATTGAGGTGGCATAGTGTTGTGACTCTACTACGGTGGTAGATTATATTGTATCTATTATTGTGGAATTTTAGTCATCACCTATTGAGGTGGAGCAACATTCATCACTTGTTGTTGAGGTGGAGCAACATTCATCACTTGTTGTTGATTCAAGATACTAGTTTATGCTTTATTACTTAATCCTTTTAGTTACATTATTGATAAAGAAGTTGGTTGAGGATTAGAAGTAGCTTATTATGGTTAGGACATAGAAGTTCCTACCCCATGTTATTGTGTACCACTTATGGTATTAAATAAAGGCACTTATTATCATGGATTATTTATTGGTGAATTTAAACCACTTGGCCTAGATTGGAAGACACTTGTGTGTTATCCACCGTGTTTGGCAAATTGTTCTATGTAGAAGCTATAATCACCTCATCAATAAATGGGACATTATACATGTCACTAATTGAAGTGATTTTTATAAATGGGTTTATACCTAAATAATCTTGACTTTTCAACTCAATTAATACTCCTATTAAATAATATATCTCTATGAGTGGATTATTTGACATGGTCATGGCATTAAAATTGTGTGTTAGATTCAAATAAGTTTGATATGCTTATTGCATTTATATAAAATGATCCTATATGATTCCATTTATTTTTAAAAGCATATTTAGGTCTTGATACAACATCAACATGAGTGATATAGGATGGCTAGTTGATGCAAATCTTAAACCAAGTTAACTCACTATTCTTTCATTCTCACTTAATTCCTTTGACAATGGTTTATGGTTCAATTCTTCACATAATGGTTCAATTATTACTTATTAGTTTTGAGGTTTTATAAGTCCTTATCCTGGTTATAAATGGGTTTCATTACCCTCAATTACCTTTCATCAACTATATCAACCATATCCAAGCCTCAACTCATCCCTTTACACTACTATGCTTACACTTGTCACACTCCTACTAGCCCTTTTATAGGCATTAACAAATTTGTATGGAAAATTAAAATCAACTATCATAATCAGAATATTAAATCTTTTTCACCCTATCAAATTATACTTGTGTATCAATTTTGGAGGTTTAACTCCCTTCCTAGACCTTCCTTCTTGCTTCTAGCCTTCTTTATTATGCATCTTCAAACCTAAAACACATGATAGTCAATTTTATCCATACCAAGGTATCTTTACAAACCTTAAACCATGAAAATATGTTAGATCATATGAAATATAGTCATACTAAAAAATTGGCTTTTTTTATGGTTACAATGTGAGTTCTGGAGTAAACCCTAGTTTAGGGCATCTAGGGCACTATCATAGCCTAAGTGCACTTAATAATTCACGGTGGATGTTTTAATTTGTTTAAAATACCCAAAATATGTTTGATAGGTCTTTATATCCCTATTCCACATTCTCCAATCATCAAAAATCTCTTCCTAAATTGATTTTCATACATTTTCAAATCAAAATACACTTGACTATGTTCAAGAAATCACACTCAGGAAACATACAAAACCCTATTTGGATTTATATAACAATCCTCCATTTAAGGAAACAATGTAAATAGTTTCAAATAGTGTATAGAATATAATACCCTCTAAATCTCCTTTAATCCTATCTTATTGATCAAGTTTGTGCTAGCTAGATAGGGTATTTGACAATTTAGTAATCATCCATCAATCTTGTATGGAATTCAAAATCCAATTTAAATCCTTATTAAAACACATTCAATATAAATTTCATTTACTTTAGGCACACATAACATCACAAATCCAAATTAATTTGATCCACAAACTATAAGACATAGTCTATGTTCTAAAGGAACCACGCTTAAAATAGGGTCTTTTATGTCTTACCAGATCACCAAATAACTTTCATCCAATTTATTGATTATTTTCCTCACAATAAGAACTAAATATTGTATATTTTATTTAAAATTTTGTTAGGATGCTATTACTCAATATTTCTTTGCCAATAAATCATATATAGTTAGCATAAATAACAAGGTCTGTACTTTAAACCCTCAAAAATAGGGTTGTTTCTTATCTCTATTTACTTCAAGTCTTGAATTAAAAAAAAAAATGAAATATATTTCAACCACATATATAAGAAATTTAAATCTCACTCTATCATTCACAAGTCACATACAATTTGTAATAACAAAAAAGATATTCAAAATAGAGGTCTATATTCTCATTCATACAACAGAGTTGTCAAAAACATCATTTATTTCTTCATGCAAACTTTTCAATACATACTCCATTCCTCTACACTCAAATGGAATAAAATATCTATCTCTAAAAAATGACTTCAATATCCTTATATAAATACATAATTGTTTCTTGCCCAACTTTTCCACATAGTCTTGTGGTTACATTTTCATCCTCTTGATTTTGACACAATTGACTATATTGAACGTAACCATAGGCTAATGATTACCTAGTGGACTTAATATAGTGTCCAAAACCTATAGACAAGTTTAACACATCTAACACCTTTACAAGTTACTCAAAAGTCCTTAGATAAGACTTTGATGCATTCAAATTTTCAAATAGGAACTTTTGGTAGGAAAATGAGTAATTCAAATTTCATGCACTTTAGGATCATCTAGACTTCACATATAGACTACTTAAGACCTCTAGTAATCATAAACCAAATATTAGACCATCTATATAAAAAAATTAAACCATTTTGGGATCCTCATGGGATGCCCCTGCATCACTAGTAAAGGCATGTTTAATGTTTTAAGTATAAGGCATCACTAGACTAAGTAAATTTTCATGGGGGAAATCTGAAGAAAAATTGTCCCCTACCTCCGTGGATATTACAAAAACCTCATCCTTGTTTTCAATCAAGTGATGATAAAAAAATAAGGATCATATGTCAATGTCATAGTAATGTAATATAGATGTTGTTTTTGGGCCCCTTTTTGTACTACCTAGTGGACCATGTGAACTCAGTACATCTTAGTACAGGGAAATCATTGAAAATAATTGCTCTTTTGATATGTTTAGTACTATTTAAAATAATCTTCAAAGATATTATGCCAACTAAAAGGTAGTTGATTAGCACCTATTTTTGAAGGAGAATCTCTTTGAGTGCTTACATTTGGTAGTTGAAGAGTGCAGGTGTCAAAATAATGGATTCAATAGTATAATGACCCCCAGTGATAGCTCAACACCCAATGTGTACCCATACAACCTAGAAATAAGATGCTCCTCTACCTATAAAAATGAGCTTGAACCTAAAGAAAAAAAGGTGACATTAATGTAACAAATCTCTACAGGATTAGTTATATGATTATACACTTATTTTGGCTGAAAAATAACGTGAATAATTTGGAGGGCCACCATGTATCACCCAAACTCACTTGTGAGCCACTTGGATTGTAGTATAACTTAGATGAATGATTTCTCTATTTCATACAAACTATACTCTATGTTAACAAACTTTGAGTTAATAGAACTGACATTGCATATTTACTTATTTATTGACTCTTTTCATATAGTTTAGCACTATTATATGATTGTGACTTAAGTTCTATCTGAATAATGATATATTTTTCATTATTTGAATGTATTATGATATAAATGTCTATTCCAAGTCACTAATGGTATTGTTATGCCATATAGTGACTTTGGCATACCTATAAAATTGACCAAGTGTTGAAATCAACATGCACTAAGGCCCTAATACCTGCACCTAGAGTGATAACTTGAAGAATGAGCACTTAAGAATAATCCATTCCCTTGACTCAGATAAGCACTTGAATGACTCTTAAATTACTATCCCTATGTCTTATACCATTAAGGTCTATACCCATCCAAACATGAACTTGTGCCAAAAGACTTATACCCTTAGGTAGGCTTATGCCTCCTAATCTTATTCAATATGACATGCATTGATATACCACCTAAGCCCATTTTGAAAATGACTAAGTCCCATTGAGACTAAGGTTGTGCCATGTTTTAAATATCCCAAAGCAAGCCCTAGTCCCTTCACTATTAAACTTTGGGTGAGTGCACAAGGCTTGCACCTTATTTTAAATTCATGCCAACATAGTAGTAGATTTAAATGTTGTGCACCACAGACCTTTACTATGCTTGCACCTAGTTGTATCAATGATAGAACTAACTTGGATTGATCATTAAGTGTATGAATAGGCATATGAGCTAAAAAAGAAAAAAAAATCTAAAATATTTTAGTTCCATTGTCAGGACCCATGTTAAATTTTATTGCTACAATGATGCAAAAAAGTGATGTTCCAACTTTCACTCACAAACATCAAGTGATAACTAGAGCATGTGGAAGATAGTTTCACAAATAAACATCTAACATGCCAAAGATACAAGATAATAAAATGGATGAAAAATAACCTATATAATGATATGTATGAGGTGTTACTTTGAGAACTACCGATCATGAGTATCAGTGGTTGGTTGTCTATACCACCTCTAGAAGATGAAGTTATGGCTATCACTTTGAATGGATAAATGAGCACCTAGAGAGGCTTAAAGGGCTAGATGATGTTTAGATGCATGTTGTATACAAGTGGTGGAGTAACACATTAAACAACTACATGTTGGAATTCATAGTGTCAACCTTCTCTTACCTTAAAAAAGTAGAGTACGAGTTCTTTTACGAACCAAGGGGCATGTTCATAAGAGGGCTCAACACTGAATTGAATAAATTACTAGTGGATTATAGTAATGAAATTGTAATAATAGAAGGCTAGCATACTTGGACATATGAGAAAGCACAAAATGTGAGAAGGGGAAGTGTAGGTGAAGTATGATGGAAAGGGATGAGCAACCTATCTCCTGAGAGATCTGAAGGTATAACTATAGCAAGTGAAGGTGCAAGCTGATAGAGGATCTAGAACCTATATGTGTTGAGAGGATCCATAGCAAGTAGTAAGGGCATGGGGAAAGATCCCTTGAATTGTAATAGCATGATGAAAGAGAGTAGGAAGAAAAATATCAAGCTTAGTATTTGGGTGTAGAATGTCTTGGGTTCTTACAAGATGTGGTGAATGAGGATGTACTAAAAGTACCTACCCCCTTTAAACTTAAAATGTAAGATCATGCACTATATACCCCACTAGAAGATAGAAGAATGATAACTGACCCTGTTATCAACATTTGCTTTTATAGACATAAATACTTTGAACCAAGAATTTGTGATCAAACAAGTGGTACCTTATGAGGAATTAAAAATTAATACCATGAAACCAATGAGCACCAACCCATGGATCTAGAATAGAATCACAAGCATTTCTATTCAAAGGATGTCAGTTGTGTTGACTAGGTGATATCCCATAAGAAGTGGCCTAATGCCACAAGTGAGTAGTGTCATACCATTGAGATTGATGGTACAACCTACACCAATAGGATCAACACTCAACCCTATAATCAGAGGCATTGTATGACTACCTATAACATAGACACTAGGGGGTAAGTGCCTCAAACTCTAGCACTACCCCCTCAATAAATTTATTATGAAATGGTGATGCACTTTCTTGAGTATTATAGTGTAGAGAATATTGCAAAGAATGTGCTCAAGTGTGAACTTTAATATCATGCTCTAGGTATCACCCAAATAGAGTGCAAGGTGACATAGTTGATGACCACCTTAATGGATTGTACCCATTCTTGGTATAAAAAATTTGATCCAAATTAAGCTATGGTTGATAACAACATACTGAAGGAGGATTTCTTAAAGGAATTTGATATTTTAGAGTTTTAGCAACAAAGCATCATAGAACTCAAAGAAATCATCCAAGGGCTATTCGAGAGTGTATGATTGTATAAAACATGGTTTAAGACCCTATTTTATAAGATTCCATATGATATCCACCCCTCCCAACACACATAATGGTTTTTTGCGGGCCTAATAGTATCTTTCAAGAGAGCATTGTCTATAAAGATATTCACAAACCCCCATGAAGTGCTTGAATTTATACTCTCAATTAAGGTAGTAGGCAACATCAACACTAGGATCAACCCATTTATGGATGCATAACTCACATCAATAGCCTCCTAGCTATATAATATAAGTGATGGTTAAATGTATGATGTTCATAGTAGGTTATAGTGTACTAACTTTGAGATGGAAGGGTATAACAAGAATAATTTCCCATGAATAAATGTCTGCACCTTACTACTTAGTTATGAAGTTTGTCATGGGTCTTATGACTCTTAAAACTATCCCCTATTATAGAGTGTTAATCAAGTGAAAACCACTATCTATTGCTAGATGTGTGATGCCTATACTCATTTAATAGTGGATTATTTATTCATTGATGAGATGCACCAAAATATGGAGAGAGGCACAGGGCAGGCAACGACCATAGCTAGAAGGTAGGCAAGCTAAGGAAATGAAGGGTATAACTAACAAAATACTAGTTGTAGGAATCAACAAGGCATGTGCAAGTGAGGTGAGTAATATGATGGAGGAATATTCCCACTATGATCATGTTACAAGTGTAGGTCAACTGAGAATTACCATCATGATTACCCCATGTACCCAATATGTGGGTATTGTCAAGGATCACATGATATCAAAGGTTGCCTAGACTTGTAAAAAAAGATTACTGAAGGTTAGACTAGCATTAATAAGGGTGTCACCATGGTTAGGCATGAGAAAGAGGATAAATAGGCTCCTAAGCCATAGTAAAATCACAAAGAGCCACCTAAAGTGTAGAGCATGACTTAGAGTGGGTTCACCACACAACCACCTACTACACTAACAAAATAATTATGCTTAGAATATGGAAAGCCAAGTCACATTGAGTACATAATGTGACCTAAGCTAAAAATTATGTACTACCCTAAATTAGTGTGATATAAGGACATCCTACAACAATCTATGAGCATAATATAAAATATATAGGGAGAGCTCTAATTGGCTAGATATCTAGAGGCACATGTAAGCACCTTATGTAAGAAGCAAGACAGCCAAGAGGCCAAAGTATAAGAGTTGATCAAGATCCTGTGCCTCCTACAATCTGAAGGGATATTACCCCTACTAAAAAACATGACTGTAGAAAACATAGGAAAGAGATCAGATCAAGAGGCCATATCTTAGATGATTGAAGTTACTACACCATATTTAGAGAGAGCGTGTGAAATAAGTCATACTCAAAACATAGAGTATGACCAAGAACTACTAATAAATGCCACTATTTATTGATGGTCTATTTTTGAGGCCCTTGTAGACATAGACATTGAGTTTAATATTCTAACCAAAACCACTTGGAAGAATATGGGATGGCTTCCCTTAAATCCCTCCCCTCATTTTTTGTTTATGTCCAACAAAACTCAAGCACAACCTATTAGGATCCTAAAGGGTACCATTGTAGATATTATGGGCATAAAATTATAATCTAACTTTGAGGTAATCAAGTTGGCTAAGCATAATAACTATCCAATGCTCTTATGGAGGCCATGGTGATATGCTAATAACATAGACATGTGTTTCAAGAAGTGTTACATGACTTTCAATAATGGAAGAGAGAGGGTGGTGATCCACCTATCAAGTGATCAAGGGCCTTAATATTTGGGAAGTGTTGATCTTGAAGATGAGATCAACCATACTTATAACATCATGATGTGGGGTATTAAGAAGCTTAACTCAAGTGACCAAGGACTACTCAAATGGGAGGATGTAAAATCAACTTATGATCAATGGGTTGAGGAGGCTTATGAAGTTACTCATTGAAGGTGCCTCCTTATGTGGGTAACTAAGCCAAGCCCAACAAAAATGGGATTGATTAGGGTTGATCACACTCAAAATAAATGGGTTCCTCACACTAAAAGGGTAGGGAAAAATGTGTTATAGCTAAGTAAAGGGAAGCTTACATCACTCCCAAAATATGGAGGGAGCCAGCTTGTAGATAACTATGTCCATGACATTGAAGCATGCATTCCCAAGGAAATAGATAGAATAGCTACACTAGTCCATACCTTAAATAGCACTACTTCTCATTGGTGGGTAGTACAAAGGCTTAGTTTGCCAACATGTTAAGATGTGAAGGTAGTCATATGCACTAGATTTGGAAAGAGTAATGAGGACTTAGATGTACCTACTTACTTAGGTGAGTCTGACCTAATCATGCATGTGTGCTTATGTGAATAAATTTGGACTATCAACAGGGAGAACACATCAAAAAACCTATGGGTACATGCCTTCTATAGGAATTTGAAAACATGGGAATGAGCATGGTACATTGAAAATTAAACACGCCAAGAAATAAGAGATTAGGAGGTACTCAAAGAGAGGTTCATGCACATCTTCTCCTTCTCTTCACAGAACTTAGAGATACTCTAGCCACTGTAAGTCATTCAGAGGGTAGTGTTTTAGGACACTTCCATCCTAGAAGAGTGCCTTAGAGGCATGTTCAAGGAGAAAGGACTAGTGCTCCTAATGTTATTTAAAGAGAAGGCACTTAATAATGACTCGAATGAGGAGGATGATGAGACTTGGAAGGATCCCAATTGGAAGGCTCTAAAATGAAGATAAAAATTTATGCACCTTATGGATGAAAACACCCTAAATGAAGAAGATTCAACTCATCTATAAATTAAAAGAATGGAGGGGATGGGGAAAGTTGAATACTCTCATCAAGACAGGAATGATCCCTACTATCCACCACTCAAGACCACTAAAGTAGACATCAGTATAGAAGGTGAGCCAAAGATTGCCACTATAGGTGCTTACTAGTTTGAGGCAAAGATAGCACAAATAATATACCTCCTCAATGAATTTTAGGACTTGTTCTCATGAAACTACTAGGACATGAAGGGCACCTACACTTCCCTTAGACAAATGAGAATCAATTTGGTGGATGGTGTGAGGCCTATCAAGAAGTGCCCATATAAAATGAAACCCAATCTTTGCACCAAGGTAAAAATTGAGACTAATGGAATGTTTGCCACTATCATCATCTACCTTATATAATGGTTTGAGGGGGTGAGGTCAATAGTCATAAACATAAACAAAGATGAGCGCATATGAATCTATGTTGACTATAAACATTTGAACTCTACCTACATCACTAACCCATTCCCAACCCCATTCACTGATGGGGTCCTAGATGGCATTGTAGGTTACAAAATCTATAATTTCACTAATGGTTTCTTAGGATTTCATAAGGTGGAAATCAAGGAGGAGGATAATCCCAAAATAACCTTTGTGATTAAATGGGGTTATTTTGATTATAATGTGATACCCTTTAGACTCAATAATGCACCAGTTATATTCTCTAGAGTGGTGATCACTGTGTTTAAGGACTTCATCCATATGTTATTCTAAGTCTATCTCAGTGACTAGATTGTGTATAACCTTATAAAGACCACTATGATAATCTATGCCTCATGTTGGAGAGATACAAGCATCTCTAGATATCATTAAACCTAAAGAATTGCATTTTTTAACCCCCTTTAGAACATTTCTCAGGCATAATATCTACAAATATGGTTTATTTGTTGACCCTATGAATATAGACATCATAATTCAACTCCAAACTCCTTCAACATAGAAATCCATTCATGTTTTTCTAGGCCATTATGGATACTATAGGAAGTTTATCCAAAGCTATATAAAGATTTCAATGCCTCTAGAGGAGCTCTTGCATAAAGAGGGTCTGTTCTATTATGGTAAGGTGTAAGAGCAGGCTTTTGAAACATTAAAGTTAAAACTAACACACTATTTCTATAATTCCTAGATTAGACTACTCCTTTCCACATCTATGTCGATGCTTTAGGATCCATAGTTGGAACCTGTAATGTCCCTTACTTAGGGGCTCCTTTTTCCTACAAATGCTCTGATACCACTGTGATATCCCCTTCTAATAGGGAATATAAAATGTCAAAAGCTCTGATCACAGATACAAACTTGCAGAATATCAATTCAAATAAACAAATTACCATAATATAATTTCTTATTTATTCACTCAGACTATTACAATAGATCTCTGTCATGCACCTCAAAGAATATTACAATACTATTTTAAAACCTTGATCTTCTGCAAATCTGGAAATGAAAACTAAATTTTGGAAGGTCTCAGCCTTTCTGTGTCGACACACAGACGCCGACGTCGGTTATACTACCGTCATCGATTCACTGGGCGTTGTTAACCTGCCGACGTCGGTCATATGTCAATCAATGTCAGTCTCTGTGGATCTCTCCCTGCTGATGTCAGTCTATGTACTAACCTGTACGGATCTGTACAGGCTTCGTACGGCTGAAATACTGTGATAACTTCTATGTGAAGTTATCTCTCAAATATTTGTAATACTATGATAACTTCTGGGTGAAGCTATCTCTCAAACCTGAAACCTCTGTGATAACTTTTGTATGAAGTTATCTCTCAATTTGGCAATAGATTGGCTGATCTCTCATAACCTCTGAATCGCACACAATGAAGAGTTGACATTCTTCAATGCTAATGGAAATCTATGATAACTCCTGTATGAAGCTATCTCTCAATTTGGCAATAGATCGGCTGATCTTTCACAACCTCTGAATTGCACACAATGAAGAGTTGACGTTCTCCACTGCAGATGGAATCCTGGAACCCTTGGCTCAGTCTTCACAGAAGAATTTCTTCAATATCAAAATCAATAATCAATTCATACATACCAACTCTCTCTCCCATGAGAAACTCTTATACCCTTCCAAAGGTGTGCTTGCTAAAATTAGATTTCCTCAAATTAGAACTTGGGGTTCTAAAATTAGAATTCCTCAAATTAGAACTTGGGCTTCTAAAATTAGAATTCCTCAAATTAGAACTTGGGTCTTAAATTAGACCAATTAATTAATAATTAATAATTAATTAATATCTAATTTAAAATTAGACCAAATAATTAATTAATATCTAATTTAAAATTAGACCAAATAATTAATATTTGATTAAATCAATCAAATATTAATATCTCCCTCAATACATGTCAGATCCTCGAACCGTCTAAAGCTGGGGAATCAGGGAGTGATTCTGCACATGACCATATCAAAACAAGGGTGCTCCACTGTATGTCAAATATCCCAAAATAATAGGAGCTTAGGCCCAATGTGTCTGAAATAACCTGAATGAGAGCCAACTATAGGAATTCTGTAAATCAAAGCCAAGCCAATCTCCATCATGACCCTCTATCCATCCAATCAGCCTACGAAGGTCGCATAATAGGCTAATCATCAAGCCTGTCAATGTCCACAAAAAAGGGGACATGACAATCTGCCCCTCCAAAAATTGCTTGTCCCCAAGCAATCTCAGAATAATGAACCACTCAATCCACTTGGATCCCAAACATAGTTATGTTCTGCACTGCTGTGAATCAATGCAAGTACCTGCAACATCAACAGAAGTAGAACAAAGAGGAACCCATAATCAAATTGGTGAATGCAACTCAACCAAACTCTAAGAGCACAACTGCCATAGTCAAGAACACATGAGAACCAAACTCTCGAAGCATCATAACCCAAGTAGAAAGGACAACTCAAACTGCCAATTCCATCTGCAAGAGATGGTGCCAATCCATCCCATAATGGATGGTAAGAAACTGGAGCCGATCTACACTTGTGTGAAATCAAATCTTCTCTCTCTGGGTCAAAAGAAGAATAATGAGCATACCCCACCTCAAAATCCTTGTGAGGTAGCATAGTAGATAGGATCCCTATAATCTCCCCACCCAATCTACTAATAGCACTAGTACCTTGGATGAGAACACCTTCTGTCACCCTATGCAAATCTAGATGAACACCTGCACTATCCAACAAATACTCCATGAATGACTCAGTGCAATAAAAAATATATGTGGAAGCATCAACATACTCCCCCGCACACCACAATTGATCCCTCTGTAAAGGCAGCACAACCAACTGTACCACACTGTCATCTGTGTGAGAAGAATCAATCTGGAGAGGCATCCCAAACTCATCAGAACCAGGTACTCCCAAATCCTGAACTGGTGTGTCAGCCTCAACAACATGTTCCTCAGCTACAACTATAGGAACGTACTCACCAACAACACTCAATGTACTAACCTCTGAGTCTGGGGCTGGTGAAGTCTGTAAATGCTCTAACTCCATGGTCATCTCAGCCAAATGAAATTGTGACTCCTCATAAGCTAACTGTGTAGTCTCAAGAATCTCAGAAGTCACCTCTAGCTGCTGAGTAAGCTCACTCACCTTATCTTCCTTGACCAACAATGCATAATATGCTATGCTACCCCACTCCATAAGATAATCTCTGTCGGTGACCAACTGCATATAATCCTATCTCAGAATCTAGATAGCCTCCCATAAAGAGTGGATCTCTGTCAAGGACAAATAACTACCTCCCTGCTCGATGCTAGTAGGAAAACCCCATCCATAAACTGCTAACAACTGACGAGCATCATCAAAATGCTTGCAAGCGGTAGCAATGTCTCGCTCACTAACTCTCAGCTAACTAGACACATGGTGGCACTGGCTAGATTGTCTCCTACAATCCTCCACTAATGCACGGTCCAAAAGAGTAGACTCAAAATCACTGACCTCTGTAATACTTCCATCCATACTCTGTGAATCAACTTCAAAGCTCATATCAACATATGGAGTATCAACAACTGTAGCATCACTGTCTAACTCCTCCATACCGAAAGAAACTACCGAAGAAACTACGTCCTCAAAACTATCCACTGCATTCTCCTGGGTATCATCTGCAATAATCAGATCCTGGGACTCTTCTACAATCTCTGTCATCGCTGAGAGATCATCAACCCTCAGTGTACTAACATCTGAGCACACCTCTACACTCTAAGTGCAAGCATCTAACTCATCCTCATCTTCACTATATCCTATCTTATAATCATAATAATTATGGGACATGTTGCTCTCTCGTCTAAGTGATCTGTAGTGCTCTCTCCTTAGCTTGACAAAATGATCAAAGGTCATCCTCTCTTGAACATGAGGAGGTAATAAGTCCCACTCATCATTCGCTGTCATATACCGTGTGGGCTTGTTTTTGGATGAAGGATATGAAAGAAATTCATTCAACCTCTTCAAACTGAGTTCCAATTTCCTCATATCATAGTCCCATCGACTCTGAGTATATGAAGTCATTATGATACTTTGCTGCTTCAATCTACCCAAACTACCCAATAGGATGGCAAGACATTGGCTCTGATGTGCCCAACAGGATGGCAAGAATTTGGCTCTGATACCACTGTAATGTCCCTTACTTAGGGGCTCCTTTTTCCTACAAATGCTCTGATACCACTGTGATATCCCCTTCTAATAGGGAATATAAAACATCAAAAGATCTGATCACAGATACAAACTTGCAGAATATCAATTCAAATAAACAAATTACCACAATATAATTTCTTATTTATTCACTCAGACTATTACAATAGATCTCTGTCATGCACCTCAAAGAATATTACAATACTATTTTAAAACCTTGATCTTCTGCAAATCTAAAATGAAAACTGAATTCTGGAAGGTCTCGGCCTTTCTGTGTCGACACACAGACGCCGACATCGGTTATACTACCGTCATCGGTTCACTGGGCGTTGTTAACCTACCAACGTCGGTCATATGTCGACCGATGTCAGTCTCTATGGATCTCTCCCTGCCGATGTCAGTCTCTGTGCGAACCTGTACGGATCTGTACGGGCTTCGTATGGCTGAAATACTATGATAACTTCTGTGTGAAGTTATCTCTCAAATATCTGTAATACTATGATAACTTCTGGTTGAAGCTATCTCTCAAACCTGAAACCTCTGTGATAACTTCTGTATGAAGTTATCTCTCAATTTGGCAATAGATCGGCTGATATCTCGCAACCTCTGAATCGCACACAACGAAGAGTTGACGTTCTTCAATGCTAATGGAAATCTGTGATAACTCCTGTATGAAGCTATCTCTCAATTTGGCAATAGATCGGCTGATCTTTCACAACCTCTGAATCGCACACAATGAAGAGTTGACGTTCTCCACTGCAGATGGAATCCTGGAACCCTTGGCTCAGTCTTCACAGAAGAATTTCTTCAATATCAAAATCAATAATCAATTCATACATACCAACTCTCTCTTCCATGAGAAACTCTTATACCCTTCCAAAGGTGTGCTTGCTAAAATTAGATTTCCTCAAATTAGAACTTGGGGTTCTAAAATTAGAATTCCTCAAATTAGAACTTGGGCTTCTAAAATTAGAATTCCTCAAATTAGAACTTGGGTCTTAAATTAGACCAATTAATTAATAATTAATAATTAATTAATATCTAATTTAAAATTAGACCAAATAATTAATTAATTAATAATTAATTAATATCTAATTTAAAATTAGACCAAATAATTAATATTTGATTAAATCAATCAAATATTAATATCTCCCTCAATACATGTCGGATCCTCGAACCGTCTAAAGTTGGGGAATCAGGGAGTGATTCTGCACATGACCATATCAAAACAAGGGTGCTCCGTTGTATGTCAAATATCTCGAAATAATAGGAGCTCAGGCCCAATGTGTTTGAAATAACCTGAATGAGAGCCAACTATAGGAATTCTGTAAATCAAAGCCAAGCCAATCTCCATCATGACCCTCTATCCATCTAATCAACCTACGAAGGTCGCATAATAGGCTAATCATCAAGCCTGTCAATGTCCATGAAAAAGGGGACATGACAGAACCATATTTGGTACAACTAGACAAGGGTAAGATGGAGCACCCCATCTCCTTCACAAGTAGGAAATTAACGTAGGAAGAATATAATTATACCACCACTAAACACGAGGTGCTATAAATAGTCCATGACTTACAAAACTTTAGGTAATATCTACTAACAACCCCATTCATCTTTTTCACTGATCTTGAGGTGCTCAAGTACCTCATGAACAAGCCCATTTTATGTAGGCTCATTTTTAGATGGATAGTCCTATTTTAGGAGTTCTAGTTCTCCATTATTGTTAAACCTAGAAAGAAAAACATGGGGTTAGACCAATTTACCCACATCAATTTTGGTAATTCAATGTTTCCAATTGAGGATGACATGTCAGACCATAGCTATACAAATTCTAGTGCATCCCTAAAGACTTGGTAGAGATTTCCACTTTCATAACATCTAGGTTTATGCCCTAGACCATGTTGAATAAGGAGAAAAAGTAATCTATTGTTCTCTCCAACCCCTTCCATCTCATTGAAGGGGAGTTATATAAACTAAGTAGAGATGAATTCTTAAACTAGTGTGTTAAAGAACATGATAAAGACTCCATCTTACAAGAAGTGCATGAGGGAATTGTAGGAGGCCATTGTATTAGAGATGCAATAGCTCAAAAGATATTATAATCAAGGTTATGGTGGCCAAGCCTATTCCAAGACACAAAGGAGTGCATCAAGGCATGTGACATATGTTAGCATACTAGGAAACCAAACCATTGGGATGAGATGCCTCTCATCCCCATTCTTTCCCAAGTACCATTTGAGAAATGGGCCATTAATTTTGTTGGACCAGTAACTCCTACATCATAGGGCATAGGTGTAAGGTATATTTTGGAAGCCACTAACTTTTTCACTAAGTGGACTAAGGCCATACTGATAAAAGATTACATAGCCATGAAAAACAAACACTTCATTTGGGACAACATAATAATTTAATGTGGGTAACTTTTAAGTCTAACTAGTGATAGGGGCACTCATTTCATCAATGATATGGTGTGCATCTTCTTAACTAAATTTATAATGGAACAACACAAGAGTACCCCATATCATCCACAAGAAAATAGCACAATTAAAGCATTCAACAAGATCATGGGAATGTGCTTGACAAATATATGCAATGTTGGTTTCAAGGAATAGGATGATTACATTATAGTGGTAATATGGGTATACCACATGACATATAAGTACATGAACAAAGCTACACCCTTTCAACTGGTGTTTGACACTAAAGTAGTTCTCCCTATGGAATTAATGGTGTCATACTTATGCATTACATGGATTGGTCACTTAGATGACCAATAATATTTGAGGATAATGTTGGAAAACTTAGAGTGCTTGGATGAAAATTATGCCTAATCAAAATGGAGTTAGCAAATCAAAAAGGTATGCTAGAGGCTCTAGTATGACAAACACATCAAGCACAAAGAGCTGACTAAAAGAGAATTGGTGTTATTTTATGACTTGAAGTACCTTAAGCACCCAAGAAAATTAAAAATAATGTGGATGGCCCCCTACATCATCCACCACATATTGGAGATAAGTACATACAAGTTGTGTACATTGTCTAATGAAATGTTCCCAAGGCATTTAAATGGCAACCAATTGAATTTGTATCCATATTAAGATGGTGCTCTCACCATAATAACATTTACTTCTTGGTCACTAGTCAATTTGAAGTTAAGATGACCAAAATACAATTTTGTACAAGCCAAACCATTCTTCTTATTTTTGTTTTTGTTCCTTATATAGTGTAAAAAGGCAATAAATAGTACACAATAGCCACAAGGACTTATTTACTGACACTTCATGCATAATTCCATCTTGGTGAATTGATAACTTGTGTTTTCTAAACACATGAGGTTGTGACACCTAAGTTATGGGTGCATGAATCAAACCTAGCTCTAGTGAATTCATATGACCTCTCATACATAATTTTAATCAAGTGAGTGAAGCACTTACACTTTCTAAGTGCCTAAGGCTAGACATCTAAGTGGTGGGAACATGAGACTCATTAAACCTAGAAAAGATTCACATAGAACCCCATGTGTAAGGTTTCTAATTAAGGTCAGTTCCAAGCCCATACGTGAACTACTCTAGTCTTTCATGCATAATTCCAATCAGGTGAGTCAAGCATTTTTTTTCCTCTAAGCACATGAAGCCAAACATATAAGTGGTGGGAATGTGGTACTCACCAAACATAAGCATAAGGTGCATAAAATCTTGGTATGCAATTTAAACATTGCAAGACTCTTGGAGGCCCAAGAACAAACTAATCAGGTGTTTTTGTGTATAATACTAGTCAGGTGAGTCAAACCCATTTGCTTTCTAAGCACTTAAGGCTAGATACCTAAGTTCTTTGTGCACTATGAAGTTACCAAATTTTGAATATTTGAGAATAAAATGAAAAAGTACATAATCACAAAGGTAACCTTTGCACCATAGTTAGACATAGGTGCATCAATTGATCATGTGCTAGAGACCAAATAAGAAGGTGAAGATGCTCAACACAATTGGGTGCATGAAAGAAGGCAAAGGTGCTCAACATAGTTGGGTGAAACCAAGAAAGTGATGATTTATAACCTAACCATGTACAAGATAACTAGAAGATAAGTTAAAGCACTGGAGGGAGAACGTAAGGGATTTGTATGGGGTAGGATAGGCCAAGGCAAGATAAAGTGTAAGAAAATGACTAAAATATAGAAACATGCTTAAAATAGAAGTGCAACTAGAAGAGAAAGTGGAACTAATGAGGTTTAGTTATGTACATATGAGGCACTATTGTTGGGGGATCAAACCAACAATAGATTACACTTGTGAAAGAAATAAATGCAGAAATAAATCAGATAGATAAGTAACTGAAATGATAAATAGCACAGAACAAGATATACAAGAAAACACCCTGAAAACTTGTATTGAAACTCTTTACAATAGGAATACAATTTGAAGAAACTTCGTTCTTCCACACCTCTCTCAGATGCACACAAGATCTCTCACTAGATATCTATTCCTCAAGAGCTCTCTCTCAAGTACACTCAAATCCAACAACCTGGATTGATGCAACTCTATACTGTCCTTCAAACATTTACAATGCTCTACTCTTACAGTTCTACACACAACACTTCTACACTTCTAAGCTAAGAAGATCTTCCTACATATAGAAATGGGAAACTTGAGCATGCTCTTACAACAAACAGTTAAGCCTCTTGAACAAGGGCTCTAAAAATAATATTGCTAATAATAGAGATGCAAGCTTGAGTCCATGACTCAAACTTATCATGTAAACACTCGCTGCTGTCCACAGAAATAGCTTTCTGGACACGCAGGTAACCGACGTAAGTTCCTGCCTGTTCGCCTGTGACCGTCATCGGCCAACCCTATTGCCGACATCGGCGCCTCTATAACTGCTACTGACCGACGTCGGTCACTCCTGACCGACGCCGGCATCTGTGTAGACCCAGACCTGTTTTAGTATGCTCCTTGGTGAAGCTTTTAGCTCCACACCCTAACAATCTCCCACTTGGAGATAAACTAGCTGCACCAACCTGTACAGCATCATCTTCTAGCTCTTCCATCTTCAACTCAATCATGAAGACCAATAGAAGTTGAATGAAGATTCAACTTCTCCTTCGTAACCGGCTTTGTTAGCATATCAGCAGGATTCTTGTCTGTATGGATTTTCTCCAGCTTCAACTCACCATCTTCCAATACCTGCCGTATGAAGTGGTACCTTAGCTGTATGTGCTTGGTTCTTGAGTGAAAAGCTGAGTTCTTAGCCAAATGGATTGCACTCTGACTGTCACTATACAATTTGCAACTCCCATGCTCCCTTCCAAGCTCTTCCATGAACCGTGTCATCCATATCATCTCCTTGCTAGCTTCTGTAGCTGCAATATACTCTACTTTTGTAGTTGACAAGGCTACAACCTTCTGCAACTTAGATATCCAACTAACCGCTGTTCCACCTATAGTAAAAACATAACCTGTGGTGCTTCTCCTGCCATCCAAATCCCCTGCCATATCTGAATCTACATAACCATGTAGAGAAGTACCTAAACCTCCATAGCACAAATGCTTGCTGCTGGTTCCTCTCAAATATCTAAGGATCCATTGAACTGCTTTCCAATGTTCCTTACCTGGATTGGCCATATACTTACTTACTACTCCCACTGCTTGGGCAATATCTGGTCTAGTACACACCATTGCATACATCAAACTCCCTACTACGGAAGAATATGGAACCATACTCATGTACTCTACCTCATCATGTGAATTGGGACATTGTTCTTTGCTTAACTTAAAATGTCCAGCCATAGGTGTACTTACCGGTTTTGCATCCTGCATATTAAACCTCTCCAACACCTTGTTCACATAATCTTCTTGAGACAATATCAACCTGTGATTTTTCCTGTCTCTCCTAATGCTCATGCCAAGGATCTTCTTCGCTGCTCCCAAATCCTTCATAGCAAACGTTTGAGCTAACTTCTCCTTAAGCTCAGAGATATCCTGCATGTGAGACCCTGCAACCAGCATGTCATCTACATACAACAATAGAATAATATATCTACCATTATCAAATCTCTTAAAATACACACAATGGTCTGATTGACACCTACTGTAGCCATGCTCAGTCATAAACCTGTCAAATTTCAAGTACCATTGCCTTGGAGCTTGCTTGAGGCCATACAAGCTTTTCTTTAACCTGCACACAAACTTCTCCTTACCCTTGACCTCAAATCCTTCTTGTTGTTCCATATAAATTTCCTCATCCAAATCTCCATGAAGAAACGCTGTCTTAACATCTAGCTGCTCGAGATGCAAATCCTCAAAAGCAACCAAAAACAATACAACCCTTATTGAAGTCATTTTAACAACCGGAGAAAAAATTTCACCAAAGTCAATACCTGGCTTTTGTGCAAATCCTTTTACCACTAATCTAGCCTTATATCGCATCTGTCCATCCTCACTTTCCTTCAACCTGTAGGTCCTTCTATTCTTCAGTGTTCTCTTACCAGCTGGCAATTCAACCAAATCCCATGTTTGGTTCTCTCTTAAGGACTCCATCTCCTCAACCATGCCACGCTCCCACTTACTCCTAGACTCCACCTGTAATGCTTCTTCAAAACTCTCTGGTTCTCCACCATCGGTTAGCAATAAATAATATAAGGAAGGAGAATATCTAATTGGAGGCTTACTTACCCTTTCAGACCTCCTGGTGGGTGTCTTGGACTCATTCTCAGCAATCTGTCCACCCAAATTTTCTGACAGTGACCGACTTCAGCCACCTGTAGACCTGTCACTAGCCGTCGTCGGTTCTGCCTGACCGACCTCAGTGCCTGGTCTGTCGACGTCAGTCTCTGTATGACCGACATCAGTTTCTATACTGTCGACGTCGGTTCCAAACCTGCCGACGTCGGTCTCTGTGTTTTCCTGCAAGTGATTATTTCTTTTTCCCGTGAGCTCATTTTGGACCATAACTTCGTCCAATTCACTATTGCTCTGCCCAGATTGATCCAGCTTCCTTATCTGATCACTGTACATCACTCTTTCATTGAAAACAACATCACGGCTCCTGATTACCTTGTTAGTTCCTAGATTCCAAAATCTGAAACCAAAATCATCTGAGCCATAGCCTATAAACGTGCACCTCATAGACTTAGGATCAAGCTTCTTTCTATTTTCCTTATCTATGTGCACAAAGGCTTCACTACCAAAAACTTTTAGATATGAGAGATCTACCTTTTTACCTATCCATGCCTCTTCTAGAATTCCACCATCCAGAGCTGTAGAGGGTCCTCTGTTAATCAGGTACACTGCGGTGTCAACTGCTTCTGCCCAAAACTCTAAGGGCAACCCTGCATGCAATCTCATACATCTTGCATGCTCCATGATAGTTCTGTTCATCCTTTCAGCAATACCATTCTGCTGAGGTGTCCTTGGAACCATCCTTTGCCTACGGATTCCGTGTGTATAACAATACAATTTGAACTTAAGACTGCAGAACTCACCGCCATTATCAGATCTCAGGCACTTTAACTTTCTGCCTGTTTCATTCTCAACCATAGCCTTCCAAAACTTAAAAGTCTCAAAAACATCATATTTCTTTTTAATACAGTAGATCCATACCTTTCTTGTGGCGTCATCTATGAATGTAACATAGTACCGTGATCCGCCAATAGAGGCTACCTGAGCCGGTCCCCACACGTCTGTGTGAACAAGCTGAAACTTCTGCCTTTTCTTAGTAGACCCGGTCTTGAGAAAACTAACCCTTTTCTGTTTTCCAAATACACAATGCTCACAAAATTCTAGATCCATACTTTTTAAATCTGAAAGCATACCTTTAGACTTAAGGATTGACATCCCCTTCTCACTCATGTGGCCAAGCCTTGAGTGCCACAATTTACAATCCACACCTGAAGTAGATAAAACTGAAGGAGATTTGTTAGTAACACAATTACACAAATAGAGAGTACCTTCTCTCTTACCTCTGGCCATAACTAGTGCACCCTTGGTCACCTTCTAAGAATCTGCTGTGAGAGTTACTATACAACCCTCATCACCTAGCTTACCTGCAGAAATCAAATTTCTCTTCAAACTAGGAACATGCATCACTTCTCTCAACACCCATGTGTTGCCATTCTGCATCTTCAACTGCACTTTACCTTTGCCAGTAATCTTACAAGGCTCATCATCCCCTAAGTATACTATTCCAAAATCTCCATGGATATAGTCACTGAAATACTCTCTGTTAGGGGTAGCATGGAAAGATGCACCAGAATCTAATACCCAAGATTCTATGTTATTATGCAAAGAGAAAATTAAAGCATCTTGTGCAATACCTGCAACCTTGGCTTCTTCCTTTCCTTCTTGTTGGTTGTCCTCCTTGGGCTTTGACCAACAATCTCTGCTTATGTGCCCCATCTTTCCACAGTTCCAGCATTGTGGCTTCCTGCCATTTCTGGATTTGGATCTTCCTCTCACCTTAGACTTAGATCTTGATCTCCTCTTGCTCTTTTCTTTTTGCCTTCCCCTGCTCTCAAAATTTAAAGCGTTCCCAGATGTCTCTTCTGTGCTTTTCCTGCGTATTTCCTCATTCAAGATAACACTAACAACATCCTCTACTTTCAAAATATTTGATGCAGATGCAGTATTAGAAACTGCCATTACTAAGCCATGCCAGCTTTCAGGCAAAGAACATAATATCAAAAGAGCTTTTATTTCATCTTCAAATACAATATTGACAGAACTTAACTGATTAACAATACCATTGAAATCATTCAGATGAGTAGAAATAGATTCACCTTCATTCATATGCAAATTAAATAGCTGCTTCATAAGATATACCTTATTTGAAGCTGAGGGTTTTTCATACATATTTGCTAACGTAGTCATCAACTCTACCATAGTTTTTGCCTGTGACAAATTAGATATCACAGTGGAGGCCAGACTCAGTCTTATAGACCCAAGAGCCTTTCTGTCAAGAACTTCCCATTCTTCATCCTCCATGTCCTTGGGCTTCTTTGCTATCCCACCTAACGATAAGTAGAGATCCTTCTGATACAGATAGTCCTCTATCTGCATTCTCCAATGTTGGTAGTTCTTGCCATTAAACTTTTCCATTCTCAACTTACTTTCTTCTGCCATTGCTTCTCCCACTCAAACAGAAATCCCTGCAGAAACTCCTGTGAGCACCCTGTAATCTGTAACCTGTAACCAAGGCTCTGATACCACTTGTTGGGGGATCAAACCAACAATAGATTACACTTGTGAAAGCAATAAACGTAGAAATAAATTAGATAGATAAGTAACTAAAATGATAAATAGCACAGAACAAGATATACAAGAAAACACCCTGAAAACTTGTATTGAAACTCTTTACAATAGGAATACAATTTGAAGAAACTTCGTTCTTCCACACCTCTCTCAGATGCACACAAGATCTCTCACTAGATCTCTATTCCTCAAGAGCTCTCTCTCAAGTACACTCAAATCCAACAACCTGGATTGATGCAACTCTGTACTATCCTTCAAACATTCACAATGTTCTACTCTTACAGTTCTACACACAACACTTCTACACTTCTAAGCTAAGAAGATCTTCCTACATATAGAAATAGGAAACTTGAGCATGCTCTTACAACAAACAATTAAGCCTCTTGAACAAGGGCTCTAAAAATAATATTGCTAATAATAGAGACGCAAGCTTGAGTCCACGACTCAAACTTATCATGCAAACACTCGTTGCTGTCCACAGAAATAGCTTTCTGGACACGCAGGTAACCGACGTCGGTTCTTGCCTGTTCGCCTGTGACCGTCATTAGCCGACCCTATTGCCGACGTCGGCGCCTCTGCAACTGCTACTGACCGACGTCGGTCGCTCCTGACTGACACCGGCGTCTGTGTAGACCCGGACCTATTTTAGTATGCTCCTTGGTGAAGCTTTTAGCTCCACACCCTAACAACTATGAGTAGGTACCATAAGGAAGGTGAAGGTCATGCCAAATAAATAAGTACATGAGAAGAATCATCTAAGACAGCTAGTGTCTACCTAGATTTGAGTGAGAAGTGACTATTTGAATTGAATGTCACTTCACCAAATTACCATTAGAGATAATTTAATGAAATGGTGGTCGAAGAACAAAGATATGCATTAAATAAATTTATGACAAGGGATTTTCATGGATTTTGAATTTTTTTGCATTTTTCAAGAAATCTAGGCACTACCATATCATAAATCACCTACATTATTAATGGTAGATAAGGAAAGGGTATAAATTATCAAGTAGTATATTTTCTTAGGTTACAAATTTTACATTAACTTAAGACTAATTTCAAACCTAAGAAAAAACTAGAGAGCTAAGGTGTGAAAACCCTATACTAGTGAGAATTTGAGTGCTTTCAAGAACTAAGAGTTAATGACTACATACTAAGAAGGATTCCATTCATAGTAAGAGTAATTTGGATAAGTGTGGAGAAAGGATTCTATAGAAACTAGATAGTTGGAAAATTGGATTGATGCCCCAACCACCATTAAATGCTAGAAAATCTTGAGAGATGAGGAAAAAGTCATAGATCCCATGATTTAATAATCACCACCATCATTTGAGGCTTCGATAAACTACACCTATCACATTGCAATGAAAAAAAAAATAGGATGGTGAATAAATAGAAGGGATTGAGATCCAAATAGGTATAGTATGACCCAAAATAGGCATGTATAGTACCTAAAGTATCCATTGAAAAAATAATGGTGCAACAAATTGAAGTAGTGATAATAGCATAGGTGGACATCTAGGTGCTCACCAAAATATCCTACCAAATAATGCAATTCCATTTAGAGGTCATGATAGGGGATGATCAGCACTCTTTTATGCACATTTACTAGTTAAAATAATATAATCACCACATATCTAGTTATTTACAAGACCTCACATAAGATTGGATGGACACAGGGCAAAATATGGCACAAGGTAATGTCCTATTTGACATATTGATCCAATATGAATTGATAGCTTTTGACACAACTCAAATTTATGATTTACCATACTTTGGGAAGCTACAAGAGTTGGTTCAATTAATTCTCTCATGTGTCCATGAGGACTACATTTACTTCATAGGAAGGTGCATGAAGATTTTGATATAATTCATAAAGATAATAACTAAGCTTCTTAATACCAATAAAGACATCCAACAGATGATGGATGATGATGAAGAGGTGGAACAAGTAGCCCAGGTCCTAAATTATTTCAAGGGGGGTTTCAAATTCCCCATCAAGGAGTGTAAGGACCCTGACATGAGGGTTGTGGTATGCCTTATAAGCTCCAATTTATGCCTAGGTGGTTGATGGACTGATGTGACCAAGGCATACATTTGCATCACCTATCACATGGCATAGGGTGTGTATTTCAATATTTCCAAATTCATCACTGATGAATTTGTGAAGAATGTGCATGAGTGCCACAAGGAAAAAGGGGCATTTATATGGGGATCCATTCTCATTCTCATTGTCATGGAAGATATTTGGATTCTAGATGGGGATGAGGATAACCTATAGGTCCATCTAAAGCACAATGAATCCCTAGCATATAATTATAAAGACTTCATGAGCCCCCCTCTTTTATCACCAAACATAAGACTTACATCATGGGGTGGTCTGATAGGTACATAAAGGCCTTAGATCTATAATGGTGCATCCCTCAAGAGTTCCCTCAAAGTATGTTCAAAATGGCAACCTTTGTTGTAATGTAGCACTATTGTGTAATACACTTATTATTGGCTAATTACAACATGTCAAGGTAGATAAAGATGTTGTATACTTTCTTGGAAAGATACTTAAGTGGTGTTTTATGTTGGATCCCCAATGCATAATAGATAGACATTTCAATCAAGGAACTAGATATGAAGAGGTGTAGGATGACGTGCCAATTTACTCATGTAGATGGGAAGGCAACTGAGGATGAATCATATTACCCAAATATACACCCCTTCAAGAGGTAACCATACATGGCCACATCTATAGGCTCTACTATGATATGAATCCATATATGAAGGGCCTCAATACTAAGTAGAGTGAAAACCCCCAATCCAAATCAGTGATGAAAGAACTCTAGCACTAGTAGAGAAAAAAAGTCTCCCAATCAAAAGAAGATGGAGACTTTGGAAGAAATATAGGAGTGAATAAGTCTCAATATCACCTCATAATAGGAAGCCTCACCTTTAATCCCCACAAAGATGCACACCAAAGGCATCCCTTGACACCAAGGAGAAGATGAAGGGGAAGGTTCCTACTATGGCACTGACAGTAACCCTATTAGACATAGAAGAGGATATGGACGAAGAAATAATAAGGAGGGGCATATACATTATGTTCAAGGAATATGACTCCTCATAAAGTGAATGTACCCCCTTCTCTATCCCCTTAGACTTAATCAAAAAAGAAGATGCAAAGATGGAGGGAACTCAACCTCAGTTATACTGATATAAATAAGGTACAAGAGATGGAGGAATGAAGAGAATAAATAATAAAGGTCATGATGTCAAAAGAAGACATTGAGATGGTTGAATCCAAAGAGCAAAGAAAATAAGTTGAGAAATGCAAGGCATGAGAGATGAAAGGGAGGAAGAAGAAAGGAGTAAGGAAGGAGAAATAGGTGAAAAACCCAATGAAGTGAAAGTACATGGAGAAGAAATACCGTTAGGTGTACCAACTAAAGAATATTTAAATCACAAATGGGAGGACATGGGCCTAGACCAAGAACACATCAATTTGGTGCTAGATTTGTACCATAAATGAAAGGTCATGAGGGACAAAGACATGACCCAAGCTAAAATTGATCGAATGGAGGCCAAGGAGATAAAGCTAGAAGAGAAGAAATACAAAGTGCAAGCCAAGAGAAGGAGAGCTAAGAATAAAATGGACAAAGAAGAAAAGGTCAAAAGGAAAGAAAAAAAGAGAATTTGGCCCAAGCAAAAAGGGTTGTGATTAATAAAGAGAGAAGAAAAGGTTGTCACTAGTGCAAAACATAGAAAGGATAAGGCAACTAAAGAGGTGTTTAGTACCCACCCTAGCCTAGTAGAGGAAGTTGCACAACTAGCATGCCCTAGTTCTAAAGGGGAACCTAAAGACAAAAAAGGTAATTTTGGTGCCTTAAAATCTCAAATGGAGAAGATATTAGAAACCTTGTTAGGGCAAGAGGGAAGTAAGGCTAGCATCGAGGAGGTTTATGCCAAAGAGACTCAATAAGAAGAAGAAGCAGACAAGGAGAAAAGTTCAAGTAAGAATCCCTCTTAAAACAAAATGGAAAAACTAGAATCAAAGAGATAGAAGAGGTGGACCAAGGGGATAATTCCAATGAAAAACCCCTAGTAGAAGAATAAGAAGAAGAAGGAAAGGAAGAAAGCACTAGATAAAGAACTAGTGCTAATGGAGAAGAGAAGAAGCTAGGCAAGGAAGAGGAGTACGAGCTAAGCTATAGGGAAAAATCATAGAGGAGGTTCACTAAAGTAATAAATTTTAGATGATGTATTAAATGCACCCTAAAATAACCAAAACTCTAATGCAACATCAAGTTTTTTGGGATCTCAATTACTATGTGGATGAGCCTCAGTTTGAGGTACTGAAGAAGGTAATCTGAAGCACCAAAAAACCCAAAGAGGGGTATTACTACCAAGTCAGAAATCCTAAGGATATTATATACATCCAATTCCTAACACTATTTGTGTTGAAATTGTCAATCTTACTCGAATTGCACTCAAATGTACATTTTAGGTCAAAATCCATAAAACAACCTAAATGGTTCAAAATTATCACTTAAAACTACCAATTTAGGTCAATGTATCCCTAAATAGGGCAATGCATTTTATGGGCCAGCTAACTTTAATCAAATCATTTCAAGTCAAAATTATAAATTCACCATTTAGTACTATAGACCACTCTTTTCTTCTAGTTCATTGGTATATGTCATGTACCTTTGTTATTTGGTGTTGACAACATCCTAAATGGGAATACATCTCAAATGCATCTAACATCACCTTCCAATTCCTCTCCAGTCAAATTATGATCTAGTAATATGACTTTCTAACCATTTTGATTAATTGTGCACCAATTTTTAAATAATTACACTAAACTTGATTAAACTTACTTAAGCTAATTAATCCAATTTAAGAGATAAAGTAAGAATTTCATAGATCTTTATAAATATTTCATTATTGGAAATTTATTTTCAATATATACATCACCTAGTGACATCATCCATGGGGTGGCATCCATCAAGCCATAAGTGCACAAAATATCAAGATTATGAGTCTCCCATGCCCAGTTAATGCCTCCCATGCCTCTTTAATGCTTATTTATCTTGAGGATTTTTATGAGTTTAATTCCAAATATTAGGATTATCCATGGCCACACATCTCAATCTTGAGATGGATGGTCATGGTTGATCCTGACCAATCTCAAAAATCTATAAATAAAGAGGCCATGGACATGAATTTTAAGCTTAATTTATGGAAAGTTGTTATGTAGAAATGTCTCCACAATCCTTTGCAATAAACCATTAAAATTAGTTAAAATCTTCATTGATAAACTAGTTTATTTATTTGTAATCATGAGTGTAGGTTCTATAGAGTGTTCTTGAGACATTGGAGGAGTTTACCACCTTTGTTGACAAAGACAAGATGCTTGATCAAGGGAGAACATGATTTTGAGCCACATGGGTATGGTGAATCCATGATGTTTCTTTATTTCATTTTTTTCTTGATATCCTTTGTAATTCCCATAGGAATATATGTGCTTAGTTAGTTAGTTCTTTATGCATTTTTTCATGATTTATGGACTAATGTTTGACTAACTTGCTTTGTAATCCTCTCTACATCTTGGCACACTTGGTGGGACAAAATGCATCCCACACATGAATTAGATCATTCTGTAACTTTAAAATCTTCGTTTAGATCATTAAAACTCTTGTAATTTGATTTTCTAACTTTGTTTTGTCATTTTTCTTTGTCACAGGTTTACACTGTAACTGATGTTAGTTAGTAAAATAGTCATCAATTGGGATAGCCATCATCGGTCACTATCGGCATAACTAATGTCAGTTAGATAATTGTTGTCATTTTGTAAGTGTAACTGTCATTGGTTATATAATTAACATTGGTCACTGTGTTTTTTCTTAAAAACATTTAAGTTCATTGTTTCAAACCCAAAATAGCTTCAAGGTTAAAGGACATGCTAACATTTTTGTTGCAGGACCAAGCTTGAAATTTGCTAAAAACATGTTTAGATTACCTTTTACATGCTTAAAAATGAATTAGGAACATTATTTTGGTGCTTAAAGTAACATTTAAGGTGCTTAAGTAAGTATTGTATCATTAGTTTTCAAAGTTACAACTAAGACCAAAGGGTCAAAAGAACACCTCATCTTTTGAATTTGGGCTTAAAAATGAACTCACATTTCCAAGATTTTTGTGTTCAATTAGTAGTTTAAGTTAGATTTTTTTTGGCAAAGAGAGGAATGCCACATGTATGCTCTTCCATTTGTCCCCTTTAGGGAACCCTTGGAATCACAAGCATCATTCCTATTTCAAAAATCCTTATCCAAGGCTTAGAAATAATGTCATGTAAAGTGTTCCATAAAAACTCGTCAAAGTTTGGGTGATCTTAACAATGACCCTAAAGTCTTTATATTTTATGCTTTCTTTATTTCATGTAAACTTAGCTTACGAGGGGATGTCATTACTTCCCATGATATCTTTAGGGAAGCTTTGACTTAGGTTTTCACCTCATGGTATTGACTTAATTTAGATCCTAATTAGAGTTGCATATGGGACATATCTACATTTGGACATCACACTACACTGAGCAAACATTAGGACGTAGTGGTTGTAAAATGGCCTAGGTATTTCTACAACTAGCCAATGCCACAATCACCTAATTTGTGTGCTTGTCTTTTTCATCATTAGATATGAAAATCATTATGCAATTGATTCCTATAGAACAATCAAAAACTTGATAGATTAGTAGACCCCACTTTTCCATACTTTGTCAGTTTAGACTTCAGACATTTCTTTTTTTCATTAGCTTACTTGGTCTTGATTTGTGTCTAAAACTACTTGTTAACTCAATGAACTTAACCAAAACATATGGTCCTCAATTTTCTTGAGAAAGGGAGGCGTTACATTATCCAATTATAAAATTCATCTTTTCTTTGTTCAAATTGTTATCAAAAGCTTTGTGTCATGTCATCCACTTTGGTGAAGTCAAGTTGCCCAATTGAGTATAGATATTTTCCCCAATTTTTTTTAAATCCTTCATTTATAATCCACATTCAAAATTGAACCTTTCTGAGTTCTAAGGGTTGGTGTGTCAAATTAAGTTCACAATTTGCAGACTAAGCTTGTTCTAACTTTGGTTCAATTTTACATTTGGATTGAAGGTCATTTATTAAGACTCAAAATCACATTATCATCTTGGTGGACTCAATTCATCTTATGTATTACTCATGCTTTGAGTCTTAGAACATATTTTATCATACTAGAACCATGTGGTGACATTGTGATACCTATTTGTTCTTAGCGTTATATTTAGTGATTCATATGTGTTTTCACATCTTGAGTTACTTAGTCCATTTTGTCTTCTTTATAATCCAGAGAGATTTCCTCTAAAATTCTAGGGTCAACTTGTTGAAGTTGAAACTATGCTTTTATAGTATGGGCATATCACAAAGATCTAGGCTTTGGTGTACTATTTTGCACCTTGGGTCTTTGAGTTACCTTACCCTCTTCTGATCTATATGATTTCAAATTTACCAAAGGTTGAGTAAAAACATGAACCAAATATTCTAATTGTACATGGTTCCAAACCACCCTCCGTTATATTCTCATTGGTACCTTGGTTATTTGTTTTAAAAAGAGCCAAATAATACTTTGTTTTGTTGCCAAGCATTAGTTTAAAGTTAGTCAAAACACAGAAGAACTTTTTTAGACATGACCTCGTATGGCCTTAATTATGAAGATGAGCAATTTTATGATGGTCAAGATAACCCCATTATGTTTGATGAAATCCCTATAATAGTAATATCCAAAGATGATTACAATGAATATCAACCCCAAGAATATCAAGATGAATCCCTTCTTAGATTGATAGAATCAAGTGTTAGACTACCTTCTGACTTCCCTACAGAACAATTACATACATTAGTTAGAGAAGGATAATAAAGATGGCAAGAGAAAGTTTTTGCATGAATATACATACCTTATTCCTCTAACAAAGGAAAATAAATACAAATAGAGTCAAAACCCATGAATTCAGATCTTCTAGCTAAGATCAAGATAATAAGTCAATGATGTATAGTTCAAGTTATCAAAGACTTAATTGACTCCCTAGTTTCCACTTCAATTCACAATGATGCTTCGAAAGAATAAGGAAATGTGGTTAAAAGTACACAACAAATATTGGATGAGGACATTACCATAGTGGATCAAGTTAATCTAAATGAATAGTTAAAGTCACAAGAGACCTTATAAAGTGTTCCATTTGACACATAACATACATTATTTAATCATCAAGAACCTCTTATTAATTTACAAACTCAAAAACACAAACATTTAATTTGAATTGAGGAAATCCCTGAAGACAATTTGGCTAGTTATTTTTAACCAACATAAAAATAGGTAAATAAACATAGAATTTCCAAAATTAACAAAGTACAAAACAAGTAAATTCAAAGATTGTTTTACAATCCAAGAATCAATGACCTATGTTCTCAATTAAAGGAGTAAATCAGAACCAGGTCATGGATTGAAAGGTAAACACTCCCTATAGATCCACACAAAACTAGGGGCACATTCCACCTTAATAGAAATAAAACTAAGAGCACATTCCACCCCAACAGCAATGAAACCAGGGTCACATTCCACCCCAATGACATCTTATTCAATCCCAAAATGTACCAAAATGCAAGAATGGAATTCTATGAAGGAAATTTTTCAAATATTGGAGATGAATAATAGAGTCAAAAAGTACAAATTCAATGAGATATACCCATATCCATTTGATTTATCTATTCTCCAAAACCCCTTTCCACCTCATTTTGATGCAACCAAATTTGACAAGTACAAAGGAAAAGGAGATCCATGTGAGTACATAAAGGCATTATTTGTCTGATGTCAAGAGGCTTCTTATAGTAGTGAGTACTTACTATGACTATTTCCATGAAGTTTAGCAAGATAAGCACTTGATTGGCCACTTAATATACCCAAGGGATCAGTTACAGATTGGAATGACTTATCAAAAAAGTTTGTTAACCATTTCTCATATAACATAGAACATGAATTAACTATTATTGACTTATGCAAAGCCAAGAAGCGTGATGGTGAAATTTTTGCCACATATCTCCAAAGGTGGAGAGCATTGGTAGGATACTTTCAAAATAACTTACCAAACAAATAGTTGGTTGATATATTTGCACATAAATTACATCTTTAATTTGTGTATAATCTATGGTTATCTTATGCTAACTCATTTGAAGAAATTATTGACAAAGGAGTACAGATTGAGAAGGTTCTTATTAGTAAGGGCCTTGTTAAGTTTTTTGTGTAAGGTCAAGCATCTAATTAGACTAAATCACTGATTCAAATAGTTATACAAGATAAACCTAAAGGATTTATCAAAAATAAGAACATGGTTGGAAATGGGGTGACTAAAATAAGACATGTACAAATGATATAGGCTACACCTCCTCTAAATGCATAATTAACTCCCCCAAATCCACTATGTACTTCTCAGAGATAACCTCCATGAAGGACATTTCATAACAATTTTAGGGTCTTTAGAAAGTTAGGAAAATTAGTTGAAATAGTGTTACAAAATCTCATTGTAGCTAATTTAATTATATGGACAATATCAAGGTCATTTCCTCAATATCAACCAAAACCAGATTGGTACAAAGAAAATGAATGATGTAACTTTCATCATGTTGTTGTTCATGGTGCATATCATTATTTTCAATTATGACATATTATTGAGGACTTTATTGAAAGTGGTGAAATAGAAATTAATTTGGCCCCTAATCAGCACATAAATTAGGATATGGGAATATACAAAGATGCCTTTCCTTGACATGATCCACCACCACTAAAAATTAATCAAAATGGTCACAATCAAGGATAGTGGTAGAATCAGAACCAACAATAAGGTCAGAATCATAATGAGCATAATCAAGAACATAATGCCCATACTAACAATGTGGCTTATAACAACATACCTTACGATTATAATAATATTATGGGATGCATTTTTTCAGCCCATATTACCACTATTACTGTGAAACCATGTGGCCAATCTTATGTTCCTCACAACATGAGACCCATCATTATAGGGTCAACACCCTCTCCCCTAGTAATACCATGTCGGGCTTACATCATCGTATTATGACTCCATTTACATGGGTTACTAATTTTGAACAACAACACCTTTCTTCTAATTATAAAGGCTCCTCATTGACCCAAAATTATAGAATTATAGTTAGTCACCCATGAGTCATCATCTAATTCCCTTTACCTTCTTCTTCTAATTATAATAACTCCTTGCCACCTCTAGGTTATGCAGTCATAAATAGATGCTTGTGAATTACCATCTAGGGCCCTTCATACACTTCTTCCATAAAACCCAATATGAACATTATACCAATGGTTCCAAATCTGAATACTATCCTAACAAAGACTAAAATAGTTCAATCCATAATTCAAAGGCCTTATAGTCTAATGGATCAATTAGATAAAATCCCTGCACAAATTTCCATATTAGAACTCTTGCAAACATCTGATGTCCATAGAACCATCTTCAAAAACCTTTTACAAGAGTATATTGTGCCTAATGATATAAACCTTGATTAGTTCCAGAACCTAGTTGGACACTTGTATTCATTTTTGAAAATCACATTTGATCAAAAAGACATGTCCACCCTTGACCCAAACCATAATAACCCACTATACATTGAGATAATCATTACGGATCACAGGATCAAGTGGGTTCTTATAAATAATGGTTCAGGGCTGAACATCATATCTCTTAAATTGGTATAATGATTGGGTTACATGGATAAAGACATTTAGCCAAAAACTATTACAATCAATGCTTACAACAATGCCAAGAGGGAGTCATTTGGTATAATTTGGTTACCAGTCATGGTTGGGTCTTTTTCTCATCACACATTATTCCACATTATGTATATTGAGCTTCCTTATAACATACTTCTTGGTCATCCTTGGATCCATGAAGTATAGGCAGTTCCATCTACTCTTCACCAATGCCTTGAGTTTTCACATGATGGGATCGAGGTTACTATTCCCATTGATAAGTAGCCATATCAATACTAGAAACATATTGAAGTAGAGCTTCATAATTATAACTATTTCCCAGGTTATAAAGTCATTTCAAAGAAGAAAAAATCCATCATTTCTCATCCATATCCATCTGATTATATTGACCTTAATGAGCTAGCCTCCACTTCTATTGATCCATTTCTTGCAGCTCTAGCCAAGCAAGTTATTATTAAATATGTAGGAATGTCTATGTACTATCTAAAGGATGTCCTCAATATTTATAAATTGCCAAAATCTCCTAAAATATTTGGTAATCTTAAAACTTCCTAGACTCCTAACAGATCTAATTAGATTTCGCAACCAAAACATCCTATGGTTTTTGTACATACAATCACACCAAAGAAAGATTGAGAGGATTTTACTGAGGGAGATTAGTTATGTTCTGAAGTCCTTGTTGATTTTTTTTAGAATCCAAAGTATCCTATCCCTAATATGATAATTGATCATCTTGACTATATAGGGAAAGGCTTTGGCCCATACGTGCAAGGAATTTTAGAACCCTTATTAGCTAGAGTTGTCAATTGGAATCATGGTCTCAGATTTAAACCACTAAAGGATGACCTCATGACATTTGATAGTGAATCTTCTAAAGTGACTAGTAATGAGATTCCTAATAGTGACACAACATCCCATTATAGCCTTTTTGATGAGCTTTTTGACTCATATTTATTTGATTCAAATTCCATATTGACCATAACGCCTATTGAAGCTTTCTGTCTAGAAGGAAAAACCCATCCTAGTGATGCTTCCCTTCCTAAAGAAGGGTATTATATGTTTACCAATGGAACTTCCCATCTTAAAGAAAACCCTCACTGTAACCTATGGCTTTACCATCTTAAACTCATATATTGGAAATAGAAAAATCTGGTCATATGCCTTGATGGTTTCAAAATAAAAAATTGATTACAGAATACATGGGCCTACACAATGCATTCCCCATTGGTGATCATAAGTAGGGTTTTGATTTTTCATAGAATCCTTCTACCTACTTTGGAGAGTAGAAAAACTTTCTTGGTCATAATAAAGAAAAAACATCAAGATCTTTAGGTGTAAAACCTCTTTGAGGCACTTGTCAATTATGGAAAAAGTAAAGAAAAAGATAAGCCTTTGAGTGAAAACCTGTTTTAGGCACTTCCAAGTGGGAAAGTTTTCTCATCCCCTTAGGATGTATAAATTCCTTCTATCCCAAGTTCCATAGCTAATATAAGCATCTCTTCAAAATAACATCAAATATTTGAGCATCTTACTCTTAAGTTTCTAAAAGTTTTTACCAATTGGCCTTTACCTAAGAAGGTAGATTATGATTCTTCATATTATCCAGATATTTTAGAGGAACAACAAGAAGATATAGCATAGTAAAATGATCTCAACCATACATTTCCTAAAATTCTAGAGGATGGATCCACACTCCTTGTAGAAAACATAATAGAAGCAAACTTGGGAACCTATGAGGATCCCAAAATTGTTTATCTTGGAGTTTCCCTTACTAAAGAAGAATGTGAACATATTATATCCATTATTAAGGATTATATAGACATCTTTACATGGGCATAATACAACATGCCAAGCTTGGACCCAAATTTAGTTTTGCATCATCTTGTTGTTCACCTTGGTGTTAAACCAGTCAAGCAAAAATTAAGAAAGATGCATCCATGCATCACCCATTGGGTTAAGGTCGAGTTGGAAAAGACCACTAGACTATTTTGAATGGATTTCCAACATAGTAACAATAAGTAAAATGACCTCAAGTATACGTATTTGTACTAATTTCTATGATATCAACAAAACATGCCCCAAAGATGATTTTCCTCTACCTAACATTGATATGATCATCAACTCAACTATTGGGTATGAGATGTTATCCTTAATGGATGGATTTTCTAGTTAAAATCAGATCAAGATAGCCCTTAAAGATCATCATAAGATCACATTCACTACTCTGTGGGGTACATTATGCTACCAAGTCATGCCATTTGGTTTAAAGAATGCTAGAGCCACATATCAACATGTAATGACTATCATTTTTCATGACATGATGCATGACATTGTCAAGGACTATGTTGATGATATACTTACAAAATCAAGAACAAGAGTTGGGCATCCTGACATTCTATAAAGAATATTTGAAAGGCTTTATGAATATAAAGTCCACTTGAATCCTAACAAATGTGTCTTTGGAGTCACATTAATAAAATTCCTAGGGTTTATTATACCACAATGAGGGATCAAAGTAGACCCTACAAAGGTCAATGCTATTGTGGAAATGCCTCCACCAAATAATCTTAAGCAGCTATGAGATCTATAAGGAAAGATCCAGTCTATACACAGGTTCATTTCTCAATTAGCAAATAAGTACCATCCTTTTACCCATCTCTTAAAGAAAGGGGTAACATTTTAGTGGGATGAATATTGCCAGATAGCATTTGAAAATCTTAAAACATACTTGGCTAATCCCCTAGTCTTATGTCCTCCAACACAAGGAAAGCCACTACTTTTTTATATATTAGCCACAGAACATGCACTGGGGGAACTTTTATCTTAGTATGATCATGGTAAGGAATGCATTATTTATTATTTAAGCTACACATTGTTAGCTTATGAACATAATTATATGCCTATTTAGAAGGCATGTTTAGCTATATTTTTTTCCACTCAAAAATTGTGACATTAAATGCTAAATAACAAAACTATTGTTATCACCAAGGTAGATCCTCTCAAGTTCCTCTTATCTAAAGTAGCTCTTCAATGATACATGGCTAAATGGATTATGTTCCTCAGTGAGTTTGATATTGAGTACCAAAATCAAAAGGCAATCAAATGACAAATTCTTGTTGACCAACTTGCAAAAGATCCTATTAAGGCCACTCAACCTCTCAACTTTAACCTTTTAGATGATTCTATCATGATGATAGAACAAGCATCATAAAAACCTAAATAGTGGATGCTCTATTTTGATGGATCCTTCACATCCCAAGGGTCTAGATTTAGCATATTATTAATCACACCATAGGGGGATCTAATCCCCAAAGCTTTCCATATACAATTTCATTGTACAAATAATATGGCTAAATATGAGGCATTGGTTACAGGGCTTCATCTTATTATACAGTGGGATATTCAAAGCTTAAAAGTCTATGGAGATTCATAGCTAATCATAAATTAGACAACTAACCAGTATAAAATAAAGGATGAGAAACTTTTTCCTTACAATAAAATTATCGATAACCTCAAAACACATTTTAAATCTCTATAGTTTGAACAAGTTTCACGAGTCAGAACAAGTCTATCGATGGCATGACAATAATTGGTTCCATGATTCAAATGCATGATAGTGATAAATATTATCAGTTTTTGATTGAAAATATTCTTTATCTGGCACATATTCTATCAAATTTAGAGAGGATATGCACCATTACTGATCCTAATCCCTCACCTAAACTACCATGGTACCAAGATTTTTATAACTATTTCCATAGTCATGTATTCCCCATCGACCTTTCCAACAACCAACAAAAAATATTCCTTCATCACTTAACATGTTATATCCTCCTTTGAACCATGCTTTATCAAAAAGGCTATGATGGAATGCTTCTTCATTGTTTATCTTTGGGAGAATCCAAGATGGCACTAAAGGAGGTTTATGAAGGAATGTGTGGGGCCCATACCAATGGTGTAGTCCTAGCAAAGAAACTCCTTATAATAGGTTATTAGTGGCCCAAAATGGATATATATGCTAGTAATTACATAAATAAGTGTGTTCCTTATCATTAGCATGGTAACTTGATACATGTACCTTCCTTACCATTGCAGCCAATCACAACACCATGGCCATTCTCAACATGGGATCTCGATCTCACTGGAAAAATTAACCTGGCATCTTTAGATGGACATAAACACATTTTGACTATAATTGAGTACTTTACCAAGTGGATTGAGGCCATTCCTCTCACTTATGTTACAAAGAAACAAATAGCCAAATTTATTCATTACCATATCATCTGTTGATATGGTATCCCAGCCTGTATTATATCCGATAATGATGGATCCTTTGTGAGCCAAGATGTGAAATTTCTTTGTGAAAAATTCAAGATAAAGCACAAGAAATCCACTCCATATAAACCATAAGGAAATTGATAAGTTGAGGCATCGAATAAAACCCTTCTAGCCATCTTAAAGAAGATTATCAATGATGTTGGTCGTAATTGTCACTTGCAACTCTTTCCTACCTTTTGGGCTTATAGAATCAGTCATTGCACCCCAATTGGAGTTACTCCATGCTCCCTTATTTTTAGCATTGAATCTATCATCCCAATTGAGATTAAGATCCCATCATTAAGAATATCACTATAGCACATTGAAGATGATGAAGACTATGAAGCCTCATAGCTACAAAAACTAAAGCTTCTTGATGGTAAGCATTTGGCTACCCTAGAAAACTTGTAGGCCTATCAGAATAGATTATGGATAATCTCAAACAAACACATTCTCTATCAATAATTTGAGATTGGTGGCTTAGTTTTGAAAGAGAACCAGAAGAACATGAATATTGAGCCCAAAAAGAAAGGTAAGTTTTAGCCTAATTGGTTAGGACCATATATTTTCATAGTAAACTATGGATCAGGAGTATATCGACTGGCTAAACCTAATGGTGAAGAACTTTTAGAGCCCATAAACATCATACACCTTAAGAGGTTCTGCGCATGAATAACTTTAAACCATTGTCTACAAGACCCTTGACTTGGGGGAAACTTGTGCTAATGTAATTATTATCCCACCTTTTATCTTACTTTGAATGCATTTTATACTACCCTATTCCACTTTTCATGATTCCAATAGTAAAGGATTTGAATCATTGGCACTCTGAACACATTCTTCATCCCATTTTGGATTACTCTCTTTGAGAAGCATATTCTTTGTTATGTCTAGGGCATGTTATAAGCTTGAACACTTTTTATCCCTTAACCAATTATGATCTTGATTATGTCTCATGAACATTATGAACATCCTCAGCAGTACTTCTACAAAGCAATTTAGTCAGGATAGTATTTTGTAGCTTTAGACAAGTTAACAAAAACATCTTCTTAATTATAGATTATTGCTAAATTGTTATAGATAGGTGAATACAGATACTTCTTTTTACTTCAGGCTACACATTATTTTATATCACATTTGCTACTCTTTATTTTTTATCAAGACCCTCACTCTTGCCTATTTATGAGCATGGGTCATTGTAGCTAGCTTAGCTATCTTATTGGAACCTCTACTCTTAAGATGTGTATCTCCTCAACTAGATGGTCCCACCTTGTGCATATTTTATCCTAAAAACACCAAAAACATTAGAAATACTTTGAAAATACCAAAAACATCAGAACATGATCCACAAAGAAACAAAATCATTGTCTCATTCTTCTATACATTTGTACATTCCCATTCCACCATGTTATGCTCTTACCATTTTGTAAGCATACAAACACCAGTTCATTTCATCTTATCCCATGCACTTGCCATTTTATAAGATCATTCTTTCTCATCTCGTCAACTTCTTATTTGCCAGACCATTCTCATTTATTTGTCGTATCTTCCATTTATTCTATAACATTAATCATGTTAGTCTGATCATCATTTTTCTTCTATCCCATTTCCTGGGAGAACTACATTTGGCCTGAAGTTCATGTTGGAACATGCATCCATAGAACTATTTAGGTAACATCCACTTGTTTTATACATCTGGAGTCAGCTCGGCCAACCCCTTCCTTTCTCTTCTCTTCCCCCATTTTTTCTATCATTATTCCTCTTTAATTAGGGAACAATTGTCATTTCATTGTTCTTTGTTATGATGTGGTGGAAAGTAACACCTCTACCACACATGCATGAACATTTGTCTTTAAACAACACTAACTAGGTTTTTGTTTGTGTGTGTTTATTTGAGTTTTTTTGGCATTTTGTTGTGATTTCACACCTCTCCTTTTATTTTTTCTCCTTCTCTCTTTTTATTACTTCTTGTCTCATCTTGGTCTTGTGTTTCCTTGATTATTTTTACTTTTCTCTTTTGTATTTTAGAACATCTTGATGATTCACATGGTTCTTGATTGTTTATATCTTGATCCTATATTATTATGTTATTCTTGGACCATTTTGTTTATTTGATTATTGTTGGTGTCTTGTTTTTCTATTTGATTTTGCTTTTCTCTTTTGTGTTCGAAAATGCCTTGATGATCCACATAGATCTTGATTATTCATATCTTGGTCTCATATCATTAAGATGTTCTTGCCTTGTGTTTTTCAAACATTTTTTTTCCTAATTAAGATCATTTCTTTATTTTTAGATAGGTTCATTTATGTTCATCTTTTTCTTTATCTTTTATTTTTTGTTTAAATGTAAATCATTGTAACTCTGGTTTTGGTCATTGTTTTACCATTATCCTTAGTTATAGGTATTCACATTTGAACTATCTTAGTTCAATTATAATCTTATGTAATTCTAAGCTATTCATACTTATGAATCCTAATTTCTTTTGTTATAGCAAGCACTTTGTGATCAGGTCTCAAAGTCTTAATGTCAACATCAGCTCTGATGAACGATTCTCAAGAACACTTTGCAAAACCTAGGCTCATGATATGGAATTAGGCTTCTAGGTAACATGCATTTTATCACTCAACTCTATGCTTAGACATGAATCTCTTTGCATTCATTGTAAGTCTAATAATTTTTGGTCATTTTCATCATTTCTCATTCCATTCTCTCTCAAACTTGGGTGAACTACATTGGCCTAAAGTTCATGTTAGAACATGAGTCTATGGAACTATGTAGGTAGTGCTCAATTTATATTGAGGTTAGCTCAGCTATCTCCATTCTTCTTTTCATCTCTATTATCACTTTATGCATTCTCATATGTTTGGTTTTATATGGCTTTCTAATCTATTACACCATCGCATGTATGTTTGCACCTGCTCACTTTAACCTATCTTTTCGATTATATCCTTGTGATATTTTTCTTGCCAATTATCCATAATGGGTCACAACATCTAAACCACATCTGAATCAAATCAAATATATAAAATAAAATCATTATTTATTCTTTATCAATGATCAATATTTTCCCTATTGGGGTAAAACTATCTTATCACGATCAAGTCTAATCGACTAGAGTACGTCTTATTATATTCTCTTTAGAGACCCCATTCTAGTGGTACTTCCCTTCCTAAAGTAGAACATTCTCCATTTTCCTCTGATTCCAAGCTCTCCACATTAAATCCCATGATGGAAATATTTTTAGTGTGCAACTTGTCTTGAGATTGATCGATGTCATAAGCGTGTAGCATGTACTCTCAAATTGGGTATGTTTAAAGTGTGCCCCTTATATTTATGGATTATATATTTCCCATTCACTTATTTTTGGGGCCTTTTATTCTCCTAATTGTATTTTAAATCATTGATGGTAATCACATGTGCAAGCATTAGCTCATCTAGATGTGATCTATTCCATGGTTTAATCTCTCACTTTCTCTCTCTTTTTAAGAGTCCATCCTTTTCTTCAATCCTAGTATGTCCTCTCGAGGGGGCATCGTGGGTCTGTTCCAATTTCTTCTTGATAACTCCTTTATTTGAAATGATGTTTCTTCACCTAAATGTCTTGCTATGCCTTCTCAAATAGGGGCAAAATGTAGACATCCAATTCCTAACACCATTTGTGTTAAAATTGTCAATCTTACTTGAATTGCACTCAAATGCACATGTTAGGTCAAAATCCATAAAACACCCTAAATGGTTCAAACTTGTCACTTACAAGTGCCATTTTAGGTCAAAGTATCCCTAAATGGGGAAATACATTTTATGGGCCAACTAACTTTGATCAGATCATTTCGAGTCAAAATGACAAGTTCACCATTTAGTGTTCTAGATCACTCTTTTCTTCTAATTCATTGGTACATATCATGTACCTTTGTTATTTGGTGTTTTAAACATCATAAATGGGAATACATCTCAAATGCATCTAACATAACCTTCCAACTCCTCTCTAGTCAAATTATGATCCATTAATATGACTTTCTAAACATTTTGATTAATTGTGCACCAATTTCCAAACAATTGCACTAAACTTGATTAAACTTAATCTAATTAATCTAATTTAAGAGCTTAAGAAAGAATTTCATAGATCTTTTTGAATATGTCATTATTGGAAATTGATCTTGAATATCTACGTCACCTAGTGACATCATCCATGGTGTGGCATCCAACAAGCCATAAGTGCATAAAATATCAGGATTATGGGTTATCCATGCCTAATTAATGCCTCTCATGCCTCTTCAATGCTTATTTATCTTGAGGATATTTATGAGTTTAATTCCAAATATTAGGATTATCCATGGCCACACATCTAAATCTTGATATGGACGGTCATGATTGATATTGACCAATCTCAATAATCTATAAATAGAGAGGCCATGGACATGAATTTTAAGCTTGATTTATGCAAAGTTATTATGAAAAATTATCTCCATAATCCTTTGCAATAGACCATTAAAATTAGTTACAAGCTTCATTGATAAGCCATTTTAGTGATTTGGAATCATGAGCCTAGGTTTTATGGAGTGTTCTTGAGACATTGGAGGAGTTTGCCACCTTTATTGACAAAACAAGGATGCTTGATCAAGGGAGAACATGCTTTTGAGCCACATGGGTATTGTGAATCCATTTGGTAAGGTAATATGAAGTTTCTTTCTTTCATTTATTTCTTTATATCCTTTGTAATTCCCATAGGAATAGATAGGCTTATTTAATTAGTTCTTTATGCATTTTTTCATGATTTATGGACTAATATTTGACTAACTTGATTTGTAATCCTCTCTACATATATGAACCCCATAAGGTCAGAGAATGCACTCTTTAAGATGGCCTCATTAGTAGCATGCAAGAACATCATCAATGATCTTTTCACTAATAAGTGGAAACAAATCATGTAAGAGGTAGAGGAAGAATTAAAGGCAATAAATCTCAAAATACAATAGTTGGTTGAGCACATTGAAGATGAAGAGCCATCCCTTTTAGATGGTGTTGATAATTTAGAAATGAAAGAGGTTGATAAAATTTGTGTACTGGTAAAATAGATGCTCCCTCAAATGAAGATGGAGCTAGAGGAACAAGAAGACACCTATGAAGCCATAATAAGAGAGCTAAACAAAAAGCTTGATACGGTGGAGGACCTCTTCACCAAACTAGAAGAGGTCATAAAAGAAGCAAACACCATATTTTTCAACTTTTACACTCAAGCATGAGTCATCAACGCACACAAAATAGGAGAAGGATGCTCTGATGAAGCATGATTTAACTGTGGGCAAGACTAAGAATGTGTAAGTTATGACATAGGTCAACACCTTAAGCACCAAGCTAAAAACCCAGGAACAAGACCTGGAAGCACTCTTTCTACATTTAAAACAAATTCAAGTGAGCAAGGGGACATTTTAGATGGTGGGGTGAGGAGAGCTAAGGATTGGAATCCTTTAGAAATGAAATGGAGAGCATAGATGTATCTACACTTGAGGCCATATTGGAAAAAGTAGATGGTGCCACTAAAGAGATCAAGCTCACCATTCAAGGCTTCGAGAACTTTAGGGTAGAGTTGCAGTAAAGTGCACCCAAATTTTATGTAGTAAAGGCATTGAAAGACTAGTCTAAGGTTGGATTAGCAATTTTTAATTGGGTAATGTTAGGCCCCTTTTTATGATACCTAGTGGACCGTGCCAAATCAACACATCTCGACACATGGAAAACATTGAAAATAATTTCTCTTTTGATACCTTTAGTGCCAATTGGAAGAATTTTTGAAGATCTTGTACCACCTAGTAGGTAGTTATTTAGTATGCAAGTTTGAAGGAGAATATCTTTGAGTGCTTGCACATGGTAGTTGGAGAGCACGAGTGTCAGACTAGTATAGCCGGTGACATAACAACCCTCAGTGATAGCTTAGCACCCAGTATGTGACCATTCAACCTATAAATAAGATGATCCATTGTCTATAAAAATGAGCTTGAACTTGAGGAAAAAAAGGTGGCATTAATTCATCAAAGCTCTATATGATTAGTTATATGATTATACACACAGTTTGGTTTAAAATCAACATGAATACTTTGCATAACCACCATGTATCACCCAAGCTTGCTTATAAGCTACTGGGCTTGTAGTAGAACTTAGATGAGCAAGTGCTCTATTTCATACAAACATTACTCTGTGTTAACAAACTTTGAGTTAATATAAATGATGTTGCATATTTACTTATTTGTTAAATATTTTCATATAATTTAGCACTATTGTATGATTGTCACTTCAGTTTTATCTAAATAATGATATAGTTTTCATTATTTAAATGTATTACAACATAAAGGTCTATTCTAGGTTATTAATGGCATTGATGTGCCATAGAGAGACTTAGCCATACCTATAAAATTGATTAAGTATTGAAACTAGCATGCATCAAGGCCCTAATACCCACACCTAGAGTGATAACTTGAAGAATGAGCACTTGAGCATAAGCCATTCCCTTAACTCATCTAAACACTTGAATGACACTTAACTTACTATCCTTATGGCTTGTGCCATTAAGGGCTATACCCAACTAGACATGAACTTGTACCAAAAGACGTATTCCCTTAGATAGGCTTGAACCTCATAATATTATCCAAGATGGCACATGTTGATACACCACCTGAGCCCATTTCAAAAATGACTAAGTCCCATTGAGACTAAGGTTGTGCCATGTTTCAACTAACCTAATGTGAGACCAAATCCTTTCATTGCTATGCTTTGGGTGAGTGCACAAGGCTTGCACCTTATGTGAAATTGATGCCAGCACAGTAGTGAATTTAATTTTTTTGTACCATAGACCTCTACTATGCTTTCACCTAGGTATATCAAGGATATAACGAACTTGGATTGATTGTAAAGTGCATGACTAGGCATATGAGCTAAACAAGGAAACTTTTATATAACATTTATTGAGTTTATTATATACTCGATGGTATGCTAGAAATATATTACGTAGTTTACTCTTGGTATTACTCCAAATATAGAGGTGTGTTAACCAAATAATGGGATAATGGATCTTGGCTTTGTTCCCCATATTGAGTAGTGTAAGGAGGATAAGGATCTATCTCATAAACTAAATCATCATCGTAGGGGTCTTAAACAAATTTATCATTCGTGACCATATTACCATAACCTTGATTATACATGGCTCCACTATGAGTATAATGAGATATATCCAAATCAATGACTAATGTTCCTCAAAGAAGGTCTAAAATTCTACAAACTTTTTAAAAATAAGTTCTAAAAGATAAATGGTCCAAACTTGGTCTAGAAATGTAGACATTTCTCCAAAATAGGCAATGATAAACTTGGTCTAAAATGGTCTAACATCAAATGTATTATACAAATGGTCAAGTGAATGGGTAACTCTGAATGCCAAATTTGGTAACAAGTGGTTCAAAAAAAATTAATCTAGGTCTAAAAATAGAAAATATTGCTAGGTCTTTGGTAACAAGGCACAAAGATAGAGTTGGCATAAATTATGTCTAAAAGGAAAGATAATTAATCTGAAAAATTTGAAACACTTGGACCCAAACTAGGCATTCAAATTTAAATGTAAACTTGACATTTTGTAAAATACATTTGACTTTAGGTGTATGGAATATAGACCATTTCCACAAATTTAGGCACAAAAATAGTATTTAAATTGAGTAAAGAAATAGTCTAAGTTGCACAACCCAAAAGTGAAATATAAACACCTAAGCCAAAATTATGCGAGGTATATGTATAAACCAATCAATGTTTGAATTTGAACTTATCAAGACCAATTAGAAACTTGACTTAGAAGGCTTGGTACTTAAATGGACAACAAGTTAGACCACAATGGATGACATAATGATATTAAGCATAGACCAAGAAGGCACACATGGTTTTTATAATTATAATTGGACACAAGGAAACAAGTCTTTGAAATGATGCGATTAATGATGCTATATTGATCTAAAGGTATAACAAATTATTTGTTTTAAAAAATCTAAGGTACAAGACTTGGAATGAAATGGGTAGTATAATGATGCCCCTTTTAAACAAGTCACACACACACACACACACACACACACACACACACACACACACACACACACACACACACACACACACACACACACACACACACACGCACGCAATTTTGACAAATGACTAAGGAAATTATGATGTGAAAACATGACTCATTTTGTATGTGGTTGAAACAAACTATTTTGACTCAAGATAATGCAAGTAAAAATGAAAAACAACAAAAATACTTAAGTGTAATCATCCCAATCCTAAAAAATGACAAGGTGGATTCATACTGTCAAATTATATTTATATACTTTCTCTTTATAAGAAATTATGTTTAAAATCCAAAAATTAAATGCACATAAAAAGAAGGGCTTTTAGGCCCCCTCTTCTCTCAAAAGTTTGTACGATGACATGAAACTTCAATCTACTCACCCTGCATTGATAGTATATCTGTGACACATGGGGTTGTCTAAACTATCATTTTTTATTCATTCTATATGATCCCATATGTTTGGTTAACACTAGGGCACAACACATCATATAGATCTACGTTAACTAGTTTGTTGTGAAAAGGTCCAGTCCTTTTCACAACCACTACATCTATCAATTACTCAATATAGTATGATGTATAAGTTAAACATATATTTTGAGGTAGTCTCTTACTAATTGAGCTTGCTTAACTTCTCAAAAAAACATCATAATAAGTTGACTTCAATTTGTATACCCATACCATAGAGTGGGGTTGAGGTGATACTAGGATATGAATCCATAGGTTAACTCTTCCTAAAGAACCCATGGAGTGGTAATGAACTCCCATCCACAAGTGAAAATATGTGAAAAATAGAAATTAGAAGGACTTTAGGGTCATTTTCGGGTCACCCAAATCTTTTAGATTTTAGGGAGAGCCTTAGTGAATTTCCTTCCACATTTTTAGACAAAAGTGATAAATGCAATAAGTGAGCATTTTTCATCACCTAAGTTCCCTAAAGGGGATGGGGTAGATCATGCACGCAACACTCGGTTTGTGAAACAAACACTCAACAAAAATCATAAAAATAAAATTTATTATGAATATTTAACTAGATTTTGGGTTAATTTTTATAACATAAAATGACATATATCATGAATTTTATCCCCTTGGTGTTGTTTTGAAAAATTTAAACAAAATAAAAAATAATTCAAGTAAATGAGTTTTAAAACACCAAATTTAAATGTGAGTTTTGAAACTTAGAATGCTAAAAAATGTCTTTTCTTGGCCTTTGGGTCTTGCAAAAGATGTTAGGGGGTCCTTGTGCTTAGAATCAAAATGTAAGTGGGAAAATGACTTTTAAAATTTAGCTCTTAGGTTTCAAATTTTCTTCACACAATCTAAAATCATAAATGCACAGAGTAATGCCATAACTTTTCTTACAAAAGTGTAACTTGTTAACACAAAATTGTAACTTCCTATAGAACAGAGTGTTAGCACAAAATCAAAACTCTTAAAGCAATATCGCATAAATTAATACAATACCACCACTCTTAAGGAAAAATTGCAACTTATCTTATAACACAAAATGGTTAGTGATAAAACTGTGATGATTAAGGTAATATCATGATGTATCAATCAAACTATCTACTTATCATGCAAAATCACTACTTATCATGCAAATTCGCTACTTACCATGCAAAATCGTAACTCTTCCTGCAACACAAAATGGTTAGTGTAAAAATGTGATAGTTAAGGTAATACCACTATAGTTAAGGCAAAATTGTGACTACAAAGTCATGATATTGTGGTGAAATATTATAATTAAAAAGAGCAAAAATGCAATTATATAGATTAAAAATGTGATTTCCTGTAGAATGTCTATGAGCCTCCAATTTCCACTTTTTTGGTTAGCAAGTTTGGATTTTAACATGAAAATTTTTAAGAGGATGTCCTAAAATGCCTTGGAATGAGCTTTGTGGGATGTAGGTCCCATCGAGCATGCCATCATTTGAATAAGGAATCCATAGAGGGGAGGTTAGTATAGTGTTAGTCCAATAAATTAAATCAAAATAACACACTAAATGCTAACACCTCTAGCCTAAACACTTAGGACAGTGAAAGTAACAAATAAAAACATAACTAAAAAATAAAATAAATCATCTTTTTACTTTCCTTATAGCTCCAGAAGGGCTTGTTAAAGTGGCTTGCTCAGCTTTGTGTATCAATAAATTTTTATCAATGAAGCTCCATTTGCTTCACCTTTCATTGGCACCTTGGCTTGGTTGATTTGCTTATGAATTTGGCATGGTAACACTATTTTAAAGGCTTCTTTTCTATTTGTGCATAATAAATTTACACCAAAAGAGCTTGTTGATCAATAGGTAGGGCCTTGTATTTATAGCATTCAAAGTTAACTCTCACCCAAGGTAAGTTAAGGATGAGTTTAAATGTGGAATGAGTTCAAACTAACCCTAGGTAAATTGAGATTAACTTCAGTTTAGTTTAAAATGTTTTATATAATTATAATTTTCAATTAATAGGCATGGCTCTCAAATTAGATATTTTGGGAGAGTTTGACAACTCATAAAGGCAATGACGAAAAGGCTTGATATTTTGAATTTTTAAGTATATATTTTTATATATTCAATAATTGTAAATAGATAATTTAGCTAAGCATTTAATCTGGCTCAATTAGTTGATTTATTTTGATTGGCATTTTATCTCTTTTAATAATTGTTCAAGTGCCCCGTTTAATGGGTCTATAGGCCAAACTGCTAGTTGTGAGGTCATAATATGATTGGGAATGAATTCGTGAGAGGTTATTATTACGTATAGTGTAATACCCTAAATAGGGATCCCTCAACATGATTTTGAGTATTAATGAATGATGTGCAGTCGAATATGGGACATTTAGTGATTCCTAGGCTCACTTTACAATATATGGTAAAAATCAGTCTGGTCGGAAGCCAATTGTGATCAAAATGGGATGTCTACACATGTAAGTTGAATAAGGATGAATAGATTTTAAATAGGGATGTATGTATGATATTTTTAGTATTTGTAAGATAGTGAAGATTTTCTTATAAATTGTAAGTTAACAAAATGGTGAATACACCAAGTATGGTAAGGATGTCAAGAATATACATTTTCAAACATTTAATGATTAATTTTATGTATCTACAATTTTTACATCATGCATGTCAAGTGCTTATCAATTGTTTGTAAAAAAAAAATTAAGAAAAATAAATATAAACATGAAACATTTTAAAAAAAAAATAATTGTATTAAATTTACTATATTTGCTTCAATTTATAATTTAATTATCAACATTAAACATCATAATAGTTTCATATTGCTTCCATAATAAATCTTGTGTTCATATACCACACTTTTATTTACTCTTTGAGTGATTTTATATCAGGATAGAATATTTCTTATTTAGATTTTTTTTATTTATAAAAATTGATTCACATCATTCACAAAAGTAATTTGACACACACACACACATTCAAAGGTGGAATTTTTCTTGATATCATCTTTTACAATAAAATTAATTTCAAAATTTAAACCTAAATAGATATCTTGGAATGTCCAAAGAGTATTGAAAAGGAGGAACATAATTTAAAAAAATATTTATAAATTATAGTAATATATCTACCTTCGAGTATGAGTATATATATTCATACTCGAAGATAGATATATTACTATAGTTTATAAATATTTTTTTAAATTATGTTCCTCCTTTTCAATACTCTTTGGACATTCCAAGATATCTATTTAGGTTTAAATTTTGAAATTAATTTTATTATAAAAGATGGTATCAAGAAAAATTGTGGGCAAAAATTCATGGAGACTCTCACCATAGCTATCTTGATTTAGTGCATTTCAATCAATCAATTAGAAGTAAAGCGACAACGTTAATATCGCGTAGGAGGCAAGGCATGGAGAGTATAGAAAGTCATGGTAAACCCTTCCGTATCCTTGAAAAGTAAAATCAGAGTTTTAGAGTCAATTGACCCTACGGCACTAAGCCAACAGAAGAAGGAAGGCCCAAGAAAAATTGTTCGCGACCCTGACCTACCCTTCCGTATCCCATTAACATTTTTTGTGATTGACTTGTCAATTGATAGCGTGTGAAAGGTTTTCCCTCCCATCCATCGTACATAACAAGGCGTTCAACGTTTCGGTCGATTCCCACAATTTCATTCCAGTGAAGATTACGGTGCCGTGTTTACCTCACGCGTGCGGTCACGTCACAGTCGGATGGCCAAATATTATACTAGGTTATCAAACACTGATAATATTATACCATACATATCTATTTTAGTTTAAATTTTGAAATTAATTTTATTTTGAGAAATGATATCTTTAAAAAAAATATCGACATTATATGAACATTCTTTGTTCAACCACTCAATGTTAAGTAAGTTTTTTATGTAAATAATTTTTAAAAATTAAAGATAGTAGAATATTCGCCAAAAATATATAATTATAATAAATTTAGACTTATGGGTTAATAATTTCATTAGGCTAAATTAAGGTTCAATCCCATCAATTTAAGATTGAGATTTATTACCATATTTCTTACAAATATAAAATATGTAAATGATGTACACTTGTAGAATTGAAAATGATAAATATGTCATTTTTTCTACTTCTATCTACCATGAAATTTGAAGAAGGTATTATTATCTATATAAAGAAAATTTGAAGGTGATTTATCTATAGTTTTTATTATCCTAATAAATGATTTTTAGCTTTCCTCCTCCTATAAATGATTATACTTACATTATAAAGTCTTAAAAAAAATTTAAAATAATATTGATAATATAATTTTTAAAAAAATATAAAATTATAAACAATAAAAAATACACTATGTCAATTAGGAGACATATTTTCTAGAATGCTAATGTGACTTCCTGGAAAACTCACTCCAAAATCATCATTGACTCATGAAAAGCATAATGGAAACTTATGTTAAATATATGCATTCTTTCCAAACCCATCTCACTTGTTTCATTGGATTTGCTAATAGCACAAGAACACTTTGGGTGTTCATAGCAATAATATTCATCTACCCAAAATAGCATCAGCACCTCCCTCAGGTCTAGGTCATACTTAACGACAATTTTTTTTTGGCTTTATCTTGAAAATATCATCCCATTCCATTTGATACTTGAATGAATAATTCTAATATAAAACATAAAATGACCAAAGGTGTAAAACATAAAAATGATCAAAGGGAATAGCGAGTGCAAATGTAAAGAAGGAATAGAAATCGGTCAGGACCGCATTAATTAAACTATTATTTTTATAAAAGTGATTTCGTCGGTCAGGCCCTGTCTATTGAGAGGGCATACCGGCCAATTCTATGACGATAGATGGAATATGGACATCACAACTTCTCCTTTAAATGAAAGGCTGTACAAATCCAGGACTGAAATTGGAATTCTATGACGATAGATAGAAGATGGACATCACAACTTCTCGTTTAAATGAAAGGCTGTACAAATCCAGGATTGAAAATGGAATGCGATGAAACCTTTTAACCCATATTTATTTGGATAAATGTACCCGCTATTTGGGTTACATGGGTTTCATAGCCCTTATGTTCACAGAAGTGTTTATCGAACTGAAAACATGATTGATTGATCACCAAACACTATTAAAACCCGTGTCCCGTATGTCGACGTAAGTAAACAAAGACGTGCCACATATCCTTAACCTCGTCGCCCAGCTTTCCAGTTATAAAAACTGCCTCATCTCTCCTTAAAAACACGCAATTTCTTGTGCACAATTGGGCTAGTTACTCTAGATTTAATCATTATGAATTTGTCGTCTTTATTTATGGTAGCTCTGGTAGCTGTACTCTTTGCTTACTTTGCTTGTACTGCTGATACAGTGGGAGTCATGACGCCTGCTGCACGGCGTTTAATTAATGTTGCGGAGGCCTCCAGTGTTTTGGATTCTGCCTGTAGGACCACACTTTACTCAGACGTCTGCATGTCAACTCTGCAAACTCATAATCATCCGCAATCAGGAGGCTCCCTCTCCGTCAAGGATATGGCTATAACTTCAGTGAAGGTGAGCCTCCAGGAAGTTCAAAAGCTCTCAAATATACCTTCCTCGACTTACTCAACCTCTCTGGGTTCTCTATATTCGGTGGATAATGATGAGGGTACGCGTGCTGCAATTCAAGATTGCGAGATGTTGTCGAGATATACGGTGCGACAGCTGAACAATTCGTTAGAACTGCTGACGAATTCGGTAGAGTGGAAGAAGGAGCAGGCGGAGGATGTGCAGACATGGCTCAGCGCTTCTCTCACCGATCTCGACACTTGCATGCAACGCTTTCAAGCACAGAGCAACCAATCCACGCTGCCAAACCGAGCGCGAAATGTTTCCAAAGTGGTCAGTAATTCTCTTGCCATCGTCAACACTCTTTCTTTAACCAATATTTCCCCCGCCCATAAAAATCGCCGGTTGTTATCTCGGCATCATCAAATACTATGGATGGAGGACGGTTTTCCAGCGTGGATGTCTCCTACCGATCGGCGTCTTCTTCAGGCTTCCCCGGCGGGTGGCGTACCAGCAGACACGGTGGTGGCGCAGGACGGAACGGGGAATTACAGGACCATCTCAGAAGCCGTGAAGGCTGCTCCAAGTAATGGTAATCGCCGATACGTAATCCATGTCAAAGCCGGAGTGTATGCTGAGATGGTTGATGTCTCCAACGACAATATTATGCTGATTGGCGATGGGAAAGACGTGACCGTGGTTACGGGTAGCAAATCTGGAGCTTCACTCAAATCCATTGCTACTTTTGGTACGCTTATACCTATTTCTGCGCCCTACCTATTTAGATCCATTTTGTTTATTCTACTGAAATGTTTGTGGTGGTGATTGGTTGCAGCTGCGACTGGAGATGGATTCATAGCAAGGGACATGGGATTTGCGAACACGGCAGGAGCAGGGAAAGAGCAGGCTATTGCACTCCGAGTGGCGTCCGATCGGTCGGTGTTTTATCACTGCAGCATCAAAGCTAACCAAGACACGCTCTACGCTTATTCCATGCGCCAGTTTTACAGAGAGTGCGACATCTATGGCACCGTCGATTTTATTTTCGGCAACGCAGCCGCAGTCTTTCAGAGCTGCAACATTGTGTCGCTTAACCGCGGTGGCGGTGGTGCCAATTACATTACCGCGCAAGGCAGAACTGATCCCAACCAAAATACGGGCTTCTCCATCCACAACTGCCAGGTGACGGGCTCAATTCGAACTTATCTGGGAAGACCGTGGAAGCAATACTCTCGCACAGTATTCATGCAATCTTCTTTGGACAGTAGCATCGACCCCGCGGGTTGGTCCGAATGGTCGGGGAGCTCTTCATTAAAAACCTTATATTATGGAGAATATATGAATTCCGGACCGGGTGCAGGAACTGCCAAGAGAGTGACGTGGCCTGGATATCATATCATTACTACTGCAGCTGAGGCCAGCCAATTCACTGTTGGACAGCTAATATCCGGAAATTCTTGGTTGCCTTCCACGGGCGTTGCATTCCAATCTGGTCTAATTGCATGAAGACGATCGGCTTTAGCAGACGAATCCTCTTGTGTTATATATATATATATATATATTATATATATAATAATGAGGAGATTAGAGGTTTAACCCGGAAACATAGAAGATGGGTGGTTAGTCCTTTAAGCCTCACTTAAACCCCACCACTAAGCCTCGCCCTTACGCCCAAACTACCAAACTATATGATAATATTAAGCTACGTTAATAATAAATATTATCAACATTGTAATTATTTATGACACTCGTATCGCTTTATTTGTAGTAAAAGACTAATATACCATGTATCGAAATTATTAATTCATATCAGTTTAAGGTTTTATAAGTTTATAAAGTTTGTCACTGAATGGATTAAAACCTAGTAGAGGTTAATTTATATAATATTGCTTTCAGTTAAGTGTTAAAATTGTTTTAATTATAATTATAAATTAATTTGTTTTAAGTAAAATGAAAAAAAATATTAATGATTATCAATGTAAGAATAAAAATATATTTTCTCATAATATTTGTAAGAAATATGGTTTGAATCAATAAATTATACTAATATATATCTTAAATAAATTTATGTAAAATCTATAATTTTCAAGGTATTTATTCTATTAATGCCACAATTCAATGTGATATAGATATTTCAAGAATAATATTTATTAATATATTTTACATAGATTATCTAAAATATATCCTATATATATAATACTAAATTATTCAACCATATTCATAAAGTTTTAACCCAATAAATTTTATCTATAATTTAGATTAAATCTACTTAATAAAATAAATATATTTATAGTATAGCTATAATATTTTTAATAAATAACTTTAAAATAATTTATATAAAAAATAAACCCTCTTTTTATTCACTACAATTTTTTTTTTAATATATCATAGTAAAAATAAAATATTTTAAGATTAACAAAAATTTCTAGTGAAAACTTTAATATAAATTATTCAAAAGACTAATTAAAAATGGGTATAGTTTTTTTTGGCTCTAAAATAATTAAAATTTGACACACTTACACCGTTATACTTCCCAACCCCCAAATGCGACGAAAGGAACACTTATTGGTGTGAAAATTTAACATAGGGAGTAAAAAAATGATATATAAAAATAAAAAAATCTTATATTTTTATATGAAGGGTTCCAAATCCCAATCTTGCAAGTGGTTTTCATTAATTATTTTAAATGGAAGTGGTTATTTGTCATGTAAAAATGTACGTTTGGTTTTCAAATATTTATTTTCAACCACTAACTTATTATGCATATGTCTAACTATACACGAGTTGGTAAGACATTCCACTAAAATCTGAGGTCATCAATTCAAATCGACATAAATTGTTAATTAGTTTGCATGCATTTCTAAATGCTAGTTAGTTTCTTCTATTCTAAATAGTATTATCAAAAAATAATATATTTATCAACTTTTATATTTTATTAGTTGATGTATTTTTTAATGGAAAACCCATCAACATATATACTAATCAATAAAATTTTGAGATAAATCACATATATGGTTTAAAATTAAAAAAGTCTTCACATTCACAGTCCAAAAAAAGTCTTAAAATATACATATCAAAGCAAATATTAGCACAAAAACTCATAAAGTGAAACTAAGTACAAGTAAAAATTTTAATAGGAGGTGGTTCATCCCCAAAAGGAGAGATATTAAAGTGGATGGCTTCTTTATTGGTGAATTTAGTTCCACACAACCATCATGAATAGGAAAACATATATGTGTTTCCCACCTAGGAAGAAAATGAATAATCATACTAGCATCCATAATATTTAGCATTGGGCATACCCTTCTTGAAAGCCCAATTGTTGTCTTACCAAAACCATGGGTACTCCAACCACCTTACTAAGGAAGAGAGCTAAAGAAGTGGCATGTTGTCACTACAAAAATATTAGAGGGTAACATTGTTGTAGGGGGGTTGGTGGGTTTATTTTCATAGTGAAAGAAGCAATCCCTTAGTGATTAAGTAGGTATTGTAGATGTTGGAACTTCAAATAAAATTTATTAGCTTGTGTTAGGATTCAAAATAATAAAGAGAAGAGAACATACACTTTTTCATTAGTAAAAAATTATTAAATAATCGCACTATTAAAGATGGCAGAATTTATAGACTTTTACAATTGGAACATAATTCTATCTCTAAAAAAAATCAAAATAGAGGAAATGTAATTCAATCACTAAGAATAATATCCAAATAAATAATATACTACAAGATATGTGATTTGGATGGAAAGGCTAAAATAATCTACGAATTCGCTCCCAAGCACACTGAGCATGTGGGAAGTTCCAAAAAAAACCTTGAAGGTCTTTAGTTTGTTTCAAGTAGGACATTTTAGGGAAAAAATCCCACATGGTGAATCGATTTTACTAGAAAAAACCATTGATAAACTAAACAACATACAAAAATTTCCAACTTTGGCTCAAGCATAACTTTAAAAATATTGTTATAGGGAAAATTTCAAGCCCAAGGAAAGGAATCTGACCCTAATGGTTGTTTTACATGTTAAGATCCAAATAAAAAAAGATATATATTACATAAATAATCACAAGAAAATAATTCATTTAGGGCATATCACTATTCTAATGCTAGTTTCTCTAGAATGTCATAGGTGGATGAAGATGTAATTTTTGTCTCATAATATCAGACAAGATCTCTTAAAAAATATGATGGATAGAACATTAAAGGTAATAAGATTTTATATTCTCTAGAAGATGGGCCATGATGGTTTTTATTCTGAGGATGTGCAGATCATCTTGATTCAAGTTATACCATAAAAATATCTAAAAATATGTTTTAACATGAATTATCTCATGATAATGCCTTAAAAGCATGAATTTCATCTAATGGGTATAGTGGAAACATCTAGAAAGTATAGCTATTACATTAGATCCATATTTTAAATAATACATCCCTAGTTTGAGGTTTTTAACTCCCTAAAATCTTTAGAAACTTTGTAAGGGAGGAATTGTCTTCCCTAAATCTTTTATGGAATATAATTTGGTCTTATTGGGTAGATGTCCCTTTAATGCAACTAGTTAATTCTATTGCACTCCTCTTCTAGTTTTCCTCTCCTTCTTTTGTAGAAAAAAACCTCCTCCAATTCTAGCTGAATATAAGGATCAAAATATTCAATTGAAGTTAGTAATACCCATCATCTTCATTTTCTAACATGGAAGATTCAAAGCGACATAATTTATCAATGTTGTTAACTAAATAAGTCTTCATGTAATGAGGCAATTCAAATATAAATGCATTCTTTCCCACTTGTTCCATAATTTATAATAGACCATACCTAAGAGACTTAAGCTTTTGAGAATTACCTTGGAGCCATTCACTATTCAAGTAAAACCATATCTTGTATTCAACAAGTAAATTATGCTCATCCCTCTTCTAATAATGAATTGATTTATACTTGTCTTGAAATTCCTTCAACCTATCTTGTACTTGAAGGTGAATTTTCTCAATGAACCTCACTTTGTAAACCTATTGATCCATTATCCCATATCCTTAGTGTGGTTCTCTAAAAAAAACTTAAGATGCACATGGATAGTAACCAAAATAAGCTTCAAAATTACTTTTTTTAGTAGAATAATGTACTACCATGTTATAGGAATGTTGAATAAACACAAATTTTTAATCACATATATTGGATGTTTCATATTTATTTTACCCTAATTGGATTAAATATTTCAATTAATCTAATTAATATATAACCTTGAAATGTAATTCAGATTGATAGATATGACATTCAAGCATACATTTGAATGTAAAATAATGAGATTTATTTTTTTGATTTGATAAGAGAATATGCTAAATATGAAAAGTACTAAAGAGATCAATATAATTACCTTTTCTTGTTGACTATGTGACTATGAATATATTATGGAAGTGATAATCAAGGATAAGTACACCTCTAATTTTCTCAATTTTAAAATTAATATGTTTTCTATGCTTGGCTAATTTAGGATAGGTCAATATCACCAATCGATATGGACCTCCTAGTTGGTACTGACCTCTATAGAAGTATGACACAATGAATGTGTGGTCACCTATTACTATTTTTTCTTGTTCTACATTTGTAATATTGAACCATGATATCACACGTAGATAATAAAATTAGACTCCTTTTCTTTGAAAACATAAATGTCCTTGTAAGGATAGAAACCTAAAATAATGAGGGAAATGTTATGGGTTGAGCTTATCCTAATATCTCACTTTATGGAAAACTTTAAAAATGACACAAACCATATAATTGTAATATGAAAACTGAGATTACACAACTATATTATTTATGCAAAGCATTGATTATACTAAATAATACATATAACTGGATCAATAAATGAACACCAAATCCTTACAACAAACTAACACAAAAGTGACTCCTATTGAAGTAACAGCTCTATTGAATATCAAATTATGATTCTTGAATGAAATGACCATCAACCAGCTAGGAAGGATCTCACACCATCTAAACTATAAATCTTGTGAGGGTTTCCATCCTCCAAGATATCCACATTCAAAGGGGTTTCATCCTAGGAGAGGAATAAGTTGAACACAAGTTCAATTATGAAAATGGGAGGGGGGGTTTATGATATGAAAAAGGTGAAGAACAAAGGGAGAGAGATCCATAATTAAATAATTTACAATTGATAAGGAGAAAGAGGTGAATTAAGGAGGAGAGATAAATTTGGCACCATATTTCCATGTGGGCTAAAATGCACACTATTAGGCATGCTTTGCATCATGTGCAAGGGTTAAAGAGAAAGGAATCAAAGGGGACAAGATCAACAACCTCATTTATCTTTGTTTCCCACCTTCATGTCCTTCTAAACCCCACTTCCACATGATTTCAAAAATGACACCTCACTCACACATGTGAGAGCAATAAAAAATAAGAACTTTGATATCTTCCTCCCATGTGCACACACACTACTAAAACATATTTTGACTTCTCCCTACCCTTCCAAATCATGCATCTTCCCAAAATTAGTGCCCAAACTATTCACCCTTATATTTTTTCAAGGATGCAAGTTATAAAATACAAATAACCCTACCCCTTAGTAGAGTAGTACGCCCCACCTTTTCACATGCACTAGATTCCAAGATAGACCCTCTTATGGGCCAAGCCACCTCATCCACCAGCCACCTCATCAATTGAATCATTACCTTCATCACCTACCATGTCACCATGAATAGTGACCCATGAATAGTGTTAGTGAATAGTAACTAGTGAATAATGATCTCACATTAATATTCCCTTACATTAATAGACTTATCTTATGAGAATAAAATAGGCTAACAGTCTTTTGACAATGTCTCATTCAAGATAAGGGGACATTAAACCCTCCCTTCCCAAAGATTACTTATCATCAAGTAATTTGATTCACTTCCTAATTCCTAATACCAGGATCCCGAACTAGCTGTGGGAATTGAAAATTCCCAATCCTCGATTATACTTATAGAAGGATTTTAGTATGCTACTTTGATATTTATGTGTGCCTCATTAGAAGACCCCCTAGTGAAACTAAAGGCATATTATCAAAAAATAATTGAATTTTATGCAAGTCATACAAGTGCCATCAACAAACTTAAAGGTTGAAACTCTATTATACAAATGATTCATCCTCTTACTTTGCACTTTGTCTTGATTTCTCATGATCTCTTGACTTGCATATTTCACTTTATTCACATCAACATATTTATCCTCTTCAACCAGATTACCTCTAGGATATGGTCCTTACCAGTATTTTATTGCATCTACATCTTCTTGATATTCCTCTTAAACTCCTCCACTTGCACAATCAACAAAACTCTTATGTTGTTCTACATCTATATACAACTCAAAATGTTGTACAAAATCAAGTTGAATGTTTGCTTCTAGAAGAGCCATTTGAGTAATCTCCAATTAATACTTAGTATACTTAAACTCAAAAGTGAGATTCTCAACTTGTTCCTCTTTTCCCTTCAAATCTACAAGAGATGATCCTCCAAAATTTTATGCTATGCACTCCTCAACATGCATGTGGGGTCCCTTTTGATCTTGCTCCATGATATCTGTGGCTCTGAATTTGGTCATGCTTCATGCTTTTTGATTTTTCCTTAACATGATCTTGAATGATTCCTTTTACCACTAAAAAGTCATGAAATGGAAAGGCATCCTTAATGTCTTTAGGTAGAGTCTTGTCAGGGGATTTGTATCTCTACCAAGTAGAGCACAATTGATTACTATCTTATATGCAATTAAACATGGAATTATACCAGAATGATAAAGTAGCTAGAAACATGAGACAGCAAAGAATTTGAGAGACAATACACACTCTTTGTATTAGATATTACTAGAAGAAAATACAATAAGGAAGATGCCACTTCTTCCTCCACCTCAAAGGCTTGCCACACCTCAAGACCTTCTTCCCTCTCTCTCTTGCTCAACACAACAACTCTAAAGCCTGAGTTGCTATCCCTCCTTGAATGCTTCAGCTGATCTCCTTGACCTTACACCTGTAGATCTCCTTGACCTTGCTTGCTTCAATGCCTTTACTTGCCTTAGAATTAATTTACAATACATGCCTTATGGGTCTATAAATAAGATCCCATGCTTACAAAAATAGAAATCTAACTATTAAAATTAGACACACAGCTCGCGACTTAAATTAGCCCCTTAGCATGCAAACACTCGGTTCAACTAACTGACTATTCGTCAACAGCAGTTCCAAAAATACACAGGCGACCGACGCCGGTCCCTACTGGTCTAGTTCTGCCGACGTCGACCGACTTCCTACTGTCGCTGGTCTCCTTCTCCACTGCACTTGATCGATGTCGGTCATACTGCCGACGCCGGTGGCTCTGGTTCTTCAGCATCCTTCCTTCTAGTGTCTGTAAATAGTTGAAGCGTTTAGCTCCACACCACAATAATCTCCCACTTGGTGATAAATAGCTGCAACCTGTACCTGTACCTGTACACCATCTATTTTTTTCCTTAGGCTCTGTATCCCTCTTCAATGTCACTCTTGAAGACCAACCACCACGTAAACCTGTGATGCAATACCTGTATCTTATGCCACAAGAATTTTGCTGCTCCCAAATTCTCCATGACATACTTCTGAACCAACTCTACCCTTAGCTTAGAAAACTCCCTGTATATGAGACCCTGCAACAAGTAACACAATACAGTAACAGGATAATGTAGCTAATATTATCCAACCTGGTAAAGATAAAATACAATGGTCAAACCTCCATTGTTCTGCAGCATAATCAAGACCATATACCATAGCCTTCTGTCTCATGTATCCATCCACTCTCTTCTCTAAAACGAGAATCCATCCCTCTATCCAGTGCTTTCTTCCAGCTGACAACACTACCAACAAATACCTATTTGGTTCTCCAAGGACTCACACTCCTCATCCATGCCAAGCTCCCACTGTTTCTGGATTCTACCTGCATTGCTTCTTCCATCTTCCTAGTTCGTGACTATTAGTAAGCAATATAAAGAAGGTGAACAATGAATATGAGGTTCACATACCTTTTTTGACCTCCACATGGGTGTTTAAGACTTAATAATTCACCCAACATCCGTTCCAGTGACCGATCTAGGCCATCTCCCAGTCTGCTCTCGACCGATGTTGGTTCCCTGCACTGATCCTTACTATCAACGTCATTTCCCTGGCCGACGTCGGTGTCCCCCCTATCGACGTCGGTCCTTATGACCGACGTCAGACTTCTCCTGTCTGACCTACCGACCCTGCTGGTCTGCACATGACCGATGTCGGTATTTGGATGACTGACGTCGGTGCCAAGCTACCGACATCGGTGTCTGTGTGTTCCTGTAAGTGATGAAATTTTCATCCGCAAGCTCTTCTTGGATCAAACCTCTGTCCATGCTGCCCTAATCAGAGTTATTCAGCCCCTGTGACTGATCTCTGTCCTTCATCTCCTCCATAAACACCAAGGCTTCTTTGTTCCTGTCAAAGGCATCAAATTTCCTCTTTCTGCAATGAACTGTATCTGTGCACATACCTTTTGAATCATGAACTTCCATTCCCTTCCTATTCTTGTGACCAAGCCTATTAGGCCACATCTTCGAATCTACACCAGAAGTAGAATCAGTAATACAAGTAGACAGATAAAGAGTATCTACTTTCTTACCTCTTGCTAGAACAAGTGCTCCCTTGGTAACCTTCCAAGAATCCACTGTGAGGGTTATTGTGCATCCCTCATCTCCCAACCTTCTTACAGAAATCAGACTCTACTTCAGAATTGGAACATGCATGACCTCTTTCAACACCCACGTGTTGTCAATCTGCAATCTCAGTTGCACTTTCCTTTTGCCAACTATCTGACAAGGTGTACCATCCCCTAAATAAAGAACTCCAAAGTCTCCTTGTTCATACTCGTAGAACAAATCTCTGTTTGGGGATGCATGAAAAGATGAACCAAAATCTAAAATCCATGATCCTACCTGACTATCTGAAGAAAGTATGAGAGCATCCTGCATCACAATATTTGCATCCTTTGCTTCTCCCATACCTGCATGTTGATTCTCTTTATCTCTCAACCAACACTCCTTTGTATGTCCTTTCTTTCCACAAAACCAACAGGTAATACCTTTGGACTCGGATCTCCTTCCTGACCTTGATTTCCCTTGTTCAACCTTCTCTCTTTGCCTTTCCCTGCTTTTTGCAATTAGAGCATTCCCTGATGATTCACTTGTGCTTCTCCTACGTATTTCCTCATTCAAGATCACACTCACAACATCATCAAATTTTAAGATTTTAGAAGCAAATGCAGAATTACTTATTGCCATAACCCTACCGTCCCAACTTTCAGGCAAAGAACATAAAATCAAGAGAGCCTTTACCTCATCATCAAAAACAATATTGACTGAAGCTAGTTGGTTTACCAAACCATGGAAATCACTGAGATGAGTATGTACCGATCCACCTTCCTGCATTTGCAAAGTAAATAGCTGCTTCATAAGGTATACCTTGTTAGAAGCCGAGGGCTTTTCATATAGATTCGCCAAGGACTTTACCAACTCTTCCGTTGTCTTACACTGTGATAAGCTAGAAATCAAAGATGGTGCAAGGCTCAACCTTATGGAACCGAGAGCCTTTCGATCAAGAACGTTCCATTCTTCATCCTTCATAACTGTGGGCTTGCATGCAACCCCACCCAACGGTAAGTACAAATCCTTCTGATACAGATAGTCCTCAATCTGCATCCTCCAGTGTTGATAATTCTTGCCATTAAACTTCTCCATTCGTAGCTTACTTTCTCCTGCCATTGCTGAACTCCCACTCAATCAAAAAACCCTGTGAATGACCTGTAATCAAAAATAGTACCCTGCTTCTTGCAAACCGTAGCTCTGATACCACTTGTCAGGGGATCTGTAGCTCTACCAATTAGAGCACAATTGATTACTATCTTATATGCAATTAAACACAGAATTATACCAGAGTGATAAAGTAGCTAGAAACATGAGACAACAAAGAATTTGAGAGACAATACACACTCTTTGTATTAGATATTACTAGAAGAAAATACAATAAGGAAGATGCCACTTCTTCCTCCACCTCAAAGGCTTGCCACACCTCAAGACCTTCTTCCCTCTCTCTCTTGCTCAACACAACAACTCTAAAGCCTGAGTTGCTATCCCTCCTTGAATGCTTCAGCTGATCTCCTTGACCTTACACCTGTAGATCTCCTTGACCTTGCTTGCTTCAATGCCTTTACTTGCCTTAGAATTAATTTACAATACATGCCTTATGGGTCTATAAATAAGATCCCATGCTTACAAAAATAGAAATCTAACTACTAAAATTAGACACACAGCTCGCGACTTAAATTAGCCCCTTAGCATGTAAACACTCGGTTCAACTAACTGATTGTTCATCAACAGCAGTTTCGAAAATACACAGGCGACCGATGCCGGTCCCTGCTGGTCTGGTTCTGTCGACGTCGGCCGACTTCCTGCCGTCACCGGTCTCCTTCTCCACTGCACTTGACCAACGTCGGTCATACTGCCGACGCCGATGGCTCTGGTTCTTCAGCATCCTTCCTTCTAGTGTCTGCAAACAGTTGAAGCGTTTAGCTCCACACCACAACAAGTCTGATACTCTACAGACAAGCTACCAAGATTAGAACTTATGGGCTCCATTTTTCCTTTTACTTATTTTGGAAAAAACTTAGGATTTGTAGGCTCAATTTTTTTTCCAAAAGTCCTCCCATGAAGGTTTTAAAAAAGATATTAGTTCTCCAAGCAGGCTGGCAAGATCATCGAATCTGATGCCACTAAAATATCCCCAAATGGGATATTTCGAACAATTTATATATTTTATGGAAAACTTAAAAATTTGACATAAACTATATAATTCTAATATGAAAATTGAGATTGCACAACTATATTACTTATGCAAAACATTGATTATATTGAACAATACATATAATTAGAGTAATGAATGAACAAAAACTCCTTACAGTGGCTCCTGCTAAAGTAGTAACTCCATTAAATCTTCAATTGTGATTCTTGAATGAAATCACCATCAACCAACTAGGGAGGATCTCACACCATCGAAACTAGAAATATTTTGAGGGTTTTCATCCTCCAAGATATCCACACTCCAAGGGGTTTTATCCTAGGAGAGGAATAAGTTGAACACAAGTTTAATTCTAATAATGGGGGGGTTATGATATGGAAAAGATGAAGAACAAAGGGATAGAGATCCATATACTTAAATAATTTATGAGTGAGAAGGAGAAAGAGGTGAATTAAAGAGGAGAAAGAAATGTGTTGCCATATTTCCATGTGGGCCAAATTGCACACTATTGGTCATGCTTAGCTTCATGTGTAAGGGATAAAGAGAAAGGAATCAAAGGGAAAAATATTAGCCACCTATTTTATCTTTGTTTCCCACCTTCATGTGCTTCTAATCCCAAGTTCCACATGATTCTAAAAAAGACACCTCACTGAGAGAAATGAATAATAGGAACTTTGGCATCTTCTTCCCATGTGGACACATACTTCCAAAACATCTTTTGACTTCTCCTTATCTTCTAAATCATGCATATTCCCAAAGGGGGCACCCAAACTATTCACCCTTATCTTTATTCAAACATGTGAGTTACAAAAGATAAAGAACCTTATTAGCTATTGGAGTACGACACTCCACCTCTTCACATACACTATATTCCAAGATAGATCCTCTTTTGGGCCAAGCCACCTCATCCACTAGCCACCTCATCCACTGTAACATCACTTGCCACATCACCATGAATAGTGATAGTGAATAGTGACCCATGAATAGTGCTAGTGAATAGTAATTGGTGAATAATGATCTCATACTAATGATCCATTACATTACCTAACATAGCTTATGGGAATCAAATTTGCTAATAGTCTTCTACTAGTGTCTCATTCAGGAGAAGGGGACATTACATAGATGTCCTTATGAGGAATAGAAACCTAAAATAATGAGGTAAATGTAATGGGTTCAGCTTTTCCTAATAACTCTCACTTGATGATTAGCCACTACCTACGTATAAAATACTCTAATGAAGGAAATCAAGCCACACATAACTCTCCCACCTAGTGAGATTTTATAATTATGGTCCTTTACTATATGTGTGTAGTTAATGATTGATCTTGATACTTGATAATTATTGCTTTGACTTGGATTTTGAGTTCTTTAAACGTGGATTATGACTTCTCTTACTGATATGTGTGAAAATTAAGAATAATATAATATATATTTTTAGTGTAGAATAATTTATAGATGCATATCGGATAAGTCCTAAGTCCCTTCTAAATGAGACCTTAAGTTTATATATGTATTAATTTGAATAATTACTCACACCATCAATAGACTAGGATTAGGTTCAATCTTAGGGATAGGTTTTTTTTTGAAAATAACTATTGTTAGGAGTAATATAGTTCTGATTATCATAAATCATTATCCACTAGTGATAACGATCATAACTGGTGAAACTAACCTATGTATAAGTGGATTGAATTGAGAGTATAGAGATGTTTGTATAAAATATTTAACATGTTTAAAATAAATAATGAGGTTGTTGTGGGTGTATAAAAATATAATGGAAGGGTTGAATCATAATATATCATTCAAGTGTGAGAAGATGGTGAATTAAGACCTATAGACACTATTTCTGAATTATATAGCACCTCATTATTTTACATTTGGAAAATACATATCAAGGATGTACCTTAAGATTATAGACCTTTTTTGTTGATATAAGGCTCACATACATTACCTCTCTATGTCTCATTTCTTATATCTTAGTTTGACCAATGTTATTTTGATGACTCAGACCTTATATCTTGCATAGTATGTTATAAACCTACCTTATATCTTGCATAGTATGTTATAAACCTAATTATCTTTTCTCTTTACAATTTCTAGACCTATTTTATAACTACATGGACACTTACATTATAGTTAAAAACATGCATTGACACAAGTGTCCTATTATAATGTAAGTATTAAGATACCTAAAGTCATATAATTTAAAAATAAAACATATATCTATGGTCAGTCTAAGTGATTTAATGTGATATATTATCCAAAGGGATTGGTATAAATACAATATCAACCTTCATTCATTCCTCACCTAAAAAAAACTTAGAACCACCTAGTAAAAGCCTAGCGACTCACAAAGCAACTTACCAAAAGCATTTTATCAAGCACTCAAATGAGAAAAGCTCCCCTATTTTCTTTTATTTCCATATTAGTCATAGGGATAACACATATATAGGTCTAAAGTTCTGAATGACCAGTTCATGAGCCACATTTTCCAAGTTACAAGCTAGGTCACTATTTTACTTGCTTATCACACATTACATGATTCAAACATAAGCCAAAAAGTAGGGTATAAATACATAAGTTTGAGGCCATCTTTAGAGTATTGGATATATAGGAAATTCCCATAAACAAATGGGTCTTTAGAGTAGCTTGACACCATGTGATCAACCCAGTTTTCTCACAACCACTATGAATATGAAGAACTAGAGTTTTGTTATTTGACAAAGAGCAACAATCCATGATCCAAATATGAATGCACTAGAGCTAAGTAAACACATAACCTAGAAGCATCCAGGTGGATGCATCCAATTTTATAAGGTATCTCATATTGGACATCTACATCCAATTTAGATAGTAGTGTTGATGTAAGTGTCTATAATTACAAAGGTCAAATTTTCAAAATCAAGTGACTATTCTCGAATCTAGAACTAGTCCACTTTTTGCCTATTTCTATTTATATATCTATATTAACATTAAAACCAACTAAGTATCTTATTTCCTTTTTTATTTTAATATCTAGCATAGTTTTACTTTCTATTTTTAGCATCTCAGCACAATAAATTTAGTATATGTTTTATCTAAGTTTCATAAGTAATTGTATTGCTTTAGAGATAATATTCATCCTTGTGCCCTAGGCTATCTCTTCCTAATTTAACCTTATATTCCCCTTTTATATATATATATATATATATATATATATATATATATTAAGATTAAACATTTGGTGAACCCAACCTATGTGTATTTATGTACAAACCCTAGTTGGCCTAGGGTTTCTTATTTTCTGATTTATAAATGTAGTAATTATCTAGTTCTAATTTTTATTATCATGATTGATTGCTCCATAAAATTTTAAATGTCTTTATTATCCAATTCTAATATAAATTTTAGAACATTTAAAATGGATACAAAGGAACCTCTTCTTCCTCCTAACCCTAATAAGGGTGATAGCTATTATCCCTCTAACTAGGTCCATGTTATCACTCCTTCAAGAGGTAAGGTAGATGGTATATGTATGAATGTTCAATCAAAAGCACATAGGGTTTGTGTTTATTAATCCCTAAAATATAAAATTATCTTAATGAGAAAAATAATAAAATAGTTACAAAATTAAAATCAATATTTTAATTTAAAGTTCACATTATTGGAAAATTAGATTCTATATGCCCAAAATACAAAACATTCTAGTGTTAATCATGTGTTTGTATCTTTATCCAATAATGTTGTACCCAACAAGGTTCCAAAACAAAATACATATAGAAAAATTGATTCAAAAAGTGACTAAAATGCTACTAAGAGTCCAAGTGAAATCCTAAGAGAAATGCTTAAAAAAAAAAGTGATCAAATTACCACCTCCGTATCCTATAAGGAGATCCAAATACCATTGTGCATATCATATAATGCACGAGTGTAATACATATATATATATTTTACATTGAATAACAAGATACAAAGTCTCAAAGGTAGTAGTGATCATATCATTAATACATCAATCAATAAACCCACTCACATTATGAGTACCTTTCCTAAAGCACATGTGCCAAAACAACAAACAAAGGTATTGGAAGATAATTTAAAGCAAGAGAAGGGCCAAAATAATAAATAAATAAAGAAAATACCATTACCAAAGGTTCAAAAAATTGTAAATAATATACAATTACCAAAGGAACCAATGATCTTAAAACCACTAGAAAATAAGCCATGTTAGCTCCCTTTATTGGTTAACACTAAACAAAAAGAAGACACAATTCTAAATGATTATGATAGTGGTGATATTATTCCTAACATAGAACCAAATATAAATAAAAGAAAGGAAAACCTTGTAGCTTAGGATGTTCATAAGGTATTAACATTTGAGGTGCACATGTATACCAATAATGCCATACCAAAAAGGTCACAACTGTACTATGGAACAATTTCTTATTCATTTATAAATACTACAAATGGTATTTCACATGTTCAAGAACAAACTAATAAATTACATATTTTTTATACTACTAATACATAAGATTGGTATGATTTTGATGATGTTGATTACATAACATATGAATATGACACACATGATACAAGGCCTCGACAAAGTCATCCCCTTAATGATATCCTTAGCTTATATTATCACTTTTACCCATACATGATCATGATACACACATGTTATGGTCACATGACATTAATATGTTTGAGCTCATATATGTACTTACACATGCCTTTATCCATGATTATATCTTTAATAGTGTACTTGATATGTTATGTAATTACTATTTTTTGTTAACACATATATCTAAGGACTAGAATAATATGTTTATGGTGGTTGATTATGATTTCATTTATGTACTCACTTGAGTTTCTTACCTTGATATTATCTTGCTTGTTTGAGTATTTGAATATACTCCATTTTTTGCATCCCTCATTCCCTTATTTGCCTCTTTGACATTTGAATATGTCATTATTTTTTGTATGTTGGAATTTGAATATGTCATTATTTATTTCTGGAAATTTGAATAAATCATGTCCCTTATATTATGAAACATTTAAAAATTCCTCTTTTTATGGTTTCCTCAGACCTTTGTCTCTTGATTTGATTTTTGAGTGCTTTTATGTGTGTGCTTGATTGTTTGTTTATATTTTACTATTACTATATATGTTACCATGATATATATCATGCATCTTATGATTTGGTGTGATCACATTATTTGTTCTTTAATGATATATCTAAGTAGACATGTTTGCTTTATATGCTACATGGTAAATTCATAGTTTGCATAGTTATCTTATCCTTTTAAGGTAAGGTAACTACTTTCTCTCACCTCAAAAGGGGGAATATTATTGGGGGAATGCCATAGATTAATGACATCTAAATTTATTCATAGATTTAGATTATAGTAGGGGTATGTTTTGGAAACATGTTCTCCACATTTGTCATAGTTTTAGATTCAGTGGGGGTATGTTTTGGAAACATCTTCTCCACTCTTATCTAGTATTAAGAACACCTAGATTATAGTGGGGACATGTTTTGGAAACATGTCCTCCAAATTGGAACTTATATCAATTTTCAGATTATAGTGCGGGAATATTTTAGAATCATGTTATTTGCAGTTACATAGTTTTAAATTGGCCAAGTTGCATAGTTAAATGATTGAGATACACATTTTTGGTAGATTTATATACATTAGTATCATTTTTATACATAATTTCATCATGAGACATATATAAGGTGCATATGATATGTAATGTATGCCTAATATTACAAAATAAAATTAGTTTTAGATTTCAAACACTTTTAGGCACCATCATCACCCACCAGGTTAGACTATTATTTTATAGTTTGGACTTGATTACATTATCCAAACTCACTAGTTTTATAGTGTGAGTTGACTTGGTTCACTCACACTCACCATATTACAAGTATGATTGGGTTGAATGGTTGAGCTAATATGAATTGTCAGGTGAAAACTCATCTTTTCTATAAGGTTAAGTGCATGTTTCCTCCATTATCTCTTTATAACTTTAGATTTATGCACCTTATATAAATTATAATTGTCATGGTCTCAGTTTGAATGATTCATAATGATACGCATTTCAAATAAAATTTCCAAAAGGAAATATGGTTGCATCGATACACATGTTAGTCCTAAACCTTGCTCTCATTAAATTTTAATAATTTTAATTATTTCAATTTAATATTTTATGGAATGATTATACATTGTAATATACTCTTATTTTTAGGTTAATACCCATCAAAGCACTCAAATTAGACTCAAGAAAATATAAGGTGTGTTATACACACCCATATACACATTTATTCTCCTTTAAACCAAAAAATTCATTACTAGATTAAAGGGGGGAATTCAGACACTATTTATGAATTATGTAGCACCTAAGTCTTTTACACTTAGAAAATACATATCATGGACATAGCTTCACCTTTGATACCATTCTGACTACCAAAATTCTCACATATGCTATGTATCTATGCCTCATTACTTATCTCTTAGTTTGACTAATGTTATTGTAATGAATCAAAACTTATATCTTAATCAAAATTTTAAAACCTTGTTTATCTTATATTTTTGCAAATTATGGACTTACACCTATTTTCAAACTACCTAGACACTTTTGTTTTAGTCAGACACATGCATCAACACAAGTGTCTTATTCCAACCCAAGTGTCCTATTCAAACCCAAGTGTTAGTTTCATAAATTCATCCAATTTGAAAATAAAATATATTACTATGGTTGGCATAAGTGTTTTGATGCAATATATTCTCCAAAGGAATTGGTATAAATATAAGATCAATCCTCATTCATTTCTTAGCTAGTAAAAACTTGGAAACACCTAACATAAACCTAAAAACTCACAAGGAAACTTACCAAAAGCGTTATATAAAGTACTTAAGTGAGAAAAGCTTACCTATTTTATTCTATTTATATATCATTCATAAGGAAATAACATCTATAAGTATGACTAACTAAAGGATCATTCCATGATCCACATTTTCCAAGTTATAAACTAGGTCACTATTGTACTTGCTTATCACACATTACATGATTCACACACAAGCCAACACATAATAAATAATTAAATGAGTCTAAGGCCCTCTTCATAGTATTATCTATGTAGGCAATTCTCATTGATAGAGGCATATTTGGGGTAGCTCAACACTTTGTGTCCACTAACCCATTTTTCCCACAATCACTATGAATATGAAGAAATAAGGTTTTTATATTTAACAAGGAGAGATAATTCATGACCCATATCTAAATGCATGAAATCAAAGGTGGCATAGAACCCAAAAACATCTAGGCAATCACATCTAGGCTCAACAGGTATTCTATACTAGACACTTACATCTAATTCAGATAGTAACATCAACACAACCATCCCAAGTCGACATAAGTGTCTGCAGCTATAGAGGTCAAATTTTTAGAATCATGCACCTATTATTCAATCTAGATCCAATACACTTTATACATATTTCTAGATCTAAATATGTATTAGCATCATAACCAACTGAGTATCTTATTTCATTTATTTTTTCAATATCTAGCATAGTTTTATTTGTTATCTTTACAATATCAGTATACTAAATTCAATATATGTTTTATTTGAGTTTAAAAAATAATTGGCTTACTTTATATATGGTTTATCATCTTTTTTCCCTAGGCTATCTCTTCCCCCTTTAACCCAATATTCCTCATATCTATATTGTAGGGTTAAACAAGACCTTGTTTGAGTGCTCAGGTCATGCATGGTAATTATGTGTCAACCTTATCATTATCAAGTACCAATTACCATATTTTTTAATCTACATATTATCCCATTTTATTCTAGTAATGTAATTTATATAATAAAGGGATAAAATGTGTTTGAGTGTATTTTGGATTATTCCCTATATTACTAATTTTAGTAGTAAAAACTCAAAATACAAACACCATCAAAGGAGGGGATAAAGAGATAATCATATACTTACAATGGAATCACTTACCATATTTTTGTCTCCTAGAGTTACTCTCCAAGATTGACAAACTGATTTGAGTGCAAAATGAGTGGATTGTTGGATTTCTTGATTGAGCTTGATAATGGCTTCAATGGCTTCTTGGCTTGTTGATGGCTTTGATAAGTTTTATGGGAGTGCTTGAATGATGGTTGAAAGTATAATGGATGATCTCTAAGTTTTCAAGTTAAGTTGGTCATGGAGGTATGGATTGTTTATATAAGCTATGGGAGGGAAAATCAATAACTCAAATTTAATATTGAGCTATTGAGACCAATAGTTATGTAATTTCTAATGAATTTGTAATTCCTTGAAAACCTCTAGAATAGAGGATTCTAGAGAAGGGTTCAATTATATGAGATTAAATAATAATCTAGTTATAGAATATACATTAGGGAGTAGGGGTATAACAATGGCTAGTTTAGTAGGTGGTAGATGGGTAGGTGAATAAAAAGGAATTTTAAATTGCCAAGTGGGTTAGTAGGTAAATAGGCTAGTTAGTGGGTTAATGAGAATGATTAATTGGTTGTGAGGCCGGAGTAAGGTTCATGGTATGTAGGGGATTTTATATAGGAATTAGGATATTAGTTAATTAGCTAGGGAATGTGATTATGGGCTAAATTAGTAGAATTATTAAAATTATTAGGGTGGGCAAATTTAGGTGAACACATTTTGCCCATCTTTGAAAGCATATTATGAGTGGATAGGATGGAAGGAGTAATAGTATTTCAAATAGAAACCATGGTTTTTAATGGAAACATTATTAGTAGGTATGATGCCTCCTCAAGGGAGCATGCAGGGAGAACCAACCCGGATGATCACTTGAACAAGGGTCCTGGGGGTGGGATAAGATGAAGATGATGAGATGGGGTTAGGATGCCCTTAAGATGGATGTAGTTATGATTGAGATGCCGTAGTGGCTTATGATCAAAATATGGGTTATAGAGAAATTATTAATGTCTAGAAAGGAGATAATTAATATTTTAATTGCCAAGATGAAGATACTTTTTTGGAAATGAAAATATGGAAGAGGTTGTAAGCTGATGATAATTCTCATAGAAAGGATACATGTTAGGGAGGGATTGAAAGATTATAATGGATATTAGATGAGTTGATTAAAAATAATAATCCACTTTATGTATGATGTGTAGCTTAGAATGATGATGCATATCTTATAATGATGCAATAAGGTCAAGTGATTGATCTAGGATGGGATAGGGATTGGAGGTTAATAGTGGTTGAGCTATCCCTAGGGATAAAATCATGACAAGGTGTGCCTACATAGTTTGAGAAGACCTCAATCTAATTAATTCTAACTTAGGATTAGGCTAAATGATGAGGATATGGAAGACTATGCCCTGGATGACTTAGGGATGATAGTTAGCGATTACATGGGATAATAGATGAGAAATATGAGATATAGGAGTGAAAAAAGACTGATAAGATGAGAGGACAGGTGTGTTAGGGGTCAAAAGGGGTAATGGAAGGGGGGGTGAAAAAGGGGGGTCAAATAAGACAAAAGGGGTGAAAAGGGTTCATTTTAACTTTTGGCCTTGTTGAAATAGTGCTCTAAGCTAAAAACATGGATCATGTCCCATGAGCTTCACACTATGGAGAGAGGTTCAAAGAGTTCTAGAGACCTAAGGAGGATGGACCACTAGTATGAAACTAACCCCTAGCCTATGAATTTTGTGAGTTTTTTTCATTTATTTTTGCCTTTTTATATTAGAAATATTGAATGTGCAATACCATGACTAAGGGCAATTCCCTCAGTTACATTATTATACTTGTAAGTAGGGATAATGCCATCATGAGCTATAATATTAAAACACCATAATTGAAGAATTATTGTATTTGACTAATGTAGGTTATGAATCACAATATCATAATATCATGGATAGGCAATCATGATTTTGCTTAAATATGAGGTTATAGTTATGGTTATGTAAAACCACAAGATTTGATTAATAGTATCATTAATATTATGGGTTAGAGATAAATCATGAATAGTGATATTATGGTGGGTGAATTAAATGGTTAAAATATGGAGGAATATAAGGTTAGGCTAGGGTATTAATGGATAGGAAGGAGTGTTTATGGAGTTAGATGAGAGGAATAGGATGAGGGGAAATGAATTTGTCAGGTTAGTTAGGACTAGTGAGTTAGTTAGGGTTAAGTAGGAGTATGGTTAGTAAGTTAGTTAATTAGGGGTTTAAATGAGTTAGGGAAGGGAATTAGGATGGGGGTATATGAATTAATTAATTAGGGGGATAACTAGTAAGTACTAGTCAAGGGATATTAAGATGGGTTACAAGTTTCAGGGCTAGGAGAAATAAGATTGGGTGTTAGTGGAATGAGTGAAGAGTGGTTAAGCTAGATGGGATGGATGTGTGATTAGATAGGTTTAGTGATAGCCTATATGATTTGTGTAGGAGGATTTTAGTGTGATGGAATCTCAACTACAACATCCCTAGGTCCTTCATGAGATGCATATATTGACTCCAATAGAGTATGGGGTATTGGAATTGGTGGGATTGTATTATGTAGTGACCATGCCTATGGTTGAAATTGACCCAGTGTTAATTATTACATTGGTAGAGCAATGACACTTAGAGATGAGTACCTTCCATTTTTTGATATGAGATATGACCATTACTTTAGAGGATATATATTTTATTATACATTTATGGATGATAGGGCATAAGATTTATTAGAAATCACACATACTAAATTTTACTAAATTTAATAGTATAGAGATTGGTAGGGAGGTTATGGGTTAGTGTATAAGATGTGTGCATAGATATTTATAGATGTCTATGAGAGGGGACCATTGATAGATTGACACTAGTGGTGATGTATCTTGTTACCAGTATACTCTTGATGGACAAGAGCAGATAGTGGTTCCACTTGGGGTGTAAGGATGCATTAGACATGGTACATGATTTGATGGTATTTGTTTGGGGGCAAATGGTGTTGGTTTATTTTTATCAAGAGTTATACTTGGGGGCTTATAGAGGAGCTAAAAGCATGGGTCCATCACTTTTGCTATAGATTTGGAGTAGGGAGCATATAACAATCTAGTGGCCAGTAGGTACTCGAGTAGTAAGATAACCTCATGAGCCTATCATTTTTGGTTGGTACAATCTATTAGGCATGCATAAAGGCCATGCAAGGGAGATGAGGTTTTATAGGTAGGACTTATATGGATTGCATCCTGAGTATATTACCTAGATGTTATATAGGGGCTATAGTTATAATGGGAGGATGAGGTAGGGGTAACACAATATATGCTATCAAATTTCTACCTCATAGGTTAGAGGGATTTTATTATAAATCATTATAGACCTGATCAGGTTTAGAGGCAATTTTAGATACCCTAGGATGTTCCAAGTGAGGAGCATATATTTTCATGGAGTTATCAAAAGAGGCCATAGTGGGAAATACTAGTGGATATAGCCATAACATATGTAAATTATGATAGTTTTACCCCTATATCATTGGATTTTTAGACACCCATTCCAAAACCAAGTGTTACATCTACTTATATTACATGGTGGGCCTAGAGGATACTAGTGAGACTGCTCATACACAAGGCTAGGGTATAGAGGGGGTGGTAAGGAGAGTATTAAAAGCTTAGGCAAGATTACAGAGGTAGAGGAGAGGATAGGGCCTAGCATAAGATGCACAAGATAGACAGGGAGATCTCAATGCCATGGATGTAGATGGAGGGGATAAGGGAGGTCGAGATGGGGATCAAGTAACTACTACAGATTAGGATGGAGGGAGTGGGACTCAGGTTAGTGGTAACAACACACAGGTTGGGGTTAGTGGGACACATGTTAGAACTAGTGGGAGTGGTGATAGGGTAAGACAATCTTAGCATCTTTTGATAGAGGATGAAAGGGATTTAATAAGGCATTTGAGGATGGAGGTACATGAATGTATCTATAAGATAAAAATTATTATTACCAAGAGAGACCAACTCTAGGTCTAGTTATAGGGGTAGATGGCATAGAGGGATGGATAGTTAACATAGCGATAAGCACAAATTATTGGTTTATAGGGATAGGTTACCTCCTTATAGCCTCTGATAGTCATGTTACAGAGCCAAATATAGAATCAATATACATAGTTTGATGGGTTATAGGCTCATATTAGTTAGATGTAGACTTGGATCAAAGATTTGATAAGGGAGGTTTAGGTGGACAAGAGGCCCAAGGAGGAGATAGATGGGGTCATGACAATAGGTGGGATGGGTGATGTGATGCAGAACATTATGAGGTTGATGTGTGAGGCATAATACTATAGAGACCTATATGAGGTGGAAATGCCTCCTAGGAAATGTACACCTACCTTGAGAGCCAACTCATCAAAATTAGTACATAAACAATCCATAGGACCACTTAGAGCCTAGTCAAGACTCTATGATACATTATATTGGATTTTCATTTATATATTGTAGCACATTTATATCCATGAGGCCCATATTTTGTATCTATATTTTTTGTCATGGACTCCATGTGGACATCTGGGACTAATATATATGACAAACTTTTGATGTGATGTGATGTGTTATATTTTATGATGTTGTGATTATGCATGATTATGTTTTTTTAGAGACATATGTGATGATAATGGGTAATTGTATTTGTGTTATATGATATGATGGGATACTTATGATGTCGTATGAATTGATTATTTATATATTGATGTTAGATGTGTATGCATTGGATTAGATGATGATATATAGGTAATTATTTGTGTGATGGTGTTAGCGGTTTTAATGTTTAGATGGAAGTGTTCATAGATTACATGGATGTTATATATATGGATTCACAAAATGTTATGATGTTTTATCAATGGTTGTATGGATGTGTATTATTTGAAAATGTTAAAATGAGATAGATAGGATTTATATTATGAAATAAATTGAATAATGTGATAATAAAAATATAATCCATTTTTTCATTTTATGTCTCACAAATTTTGGTTGGGTAACAATCCTCCTACACCAAAGAGGTAGGTAGGGATGGGCTAGTAGGATGACTAGGTTAGATAGTGATGATTAGATTGGATAGTGATAGGATTGGGTGGAAATTTTTGAAGCCATTAGTGATGTGGGAAATCCATTTTAATATTGATTTAGTGAATAAATGTGTGCCAATGACATGATAGAAGTCAAAGGCACATTTAAATCATAATGCATAAGGGAACTTTTTTTTTGAAGTGATATGCCCAAGATAAGCTTAGGTAGTCACTTAGACCATCCTTGTTCCCATTAAGATAAAATATAAAAAGATAAAAGGACAATTGAAGTAAACAACACAATCTAACTGATTCATACATGACTTAATAATCTAATAAGAAACAACACACATTCAAAACACACACACACACACACACACACACACACACACACACACACACACACACACACACACACACACACACACACACACACACAAACACACACACACACACACACACACACACACACACACACACACACACATATATATATGTATGTATGTATGTATGTATGTATGTATGTATGTATGTATGTATGTATGTATAAAAGACAAAATACTAAGATAATGATAGGCGATAAATATACATGTGATAATCAAAATATAATAAAGATAAGATATATGTACATAAGGTATGTTGTTCCCAAGAGTGGTGTGATACAAGGATCCAATCAAATCAGACTCAACTATTGATGAGGCCTAGGATTATCAATCAATATTTAGTTGTGTAATGTATGTTGGATTCAAATTAAGAGTTATTATTGACCCTTACACAATGATGAAATTAATGGGATCTTGTGGACTATGGCTTAGGGATAATGAGAGATGGATGAGGATGGATATAGGTGGAGGTTGATAAGAGACACACTCATTAAAGAAGATGTAATGGGGGTATGTGTGAGGGTGTGATGGGATAGAGGATATACAAAAAGTGGATAGAGAGACTCCATAATACTCCTCAACAAATGTTCCATTCATAAAACAAGCAATAATTTTCCCTTATTTTAAACATCTATCTCTTGATTTTGCATAATCTTTTAATATATCCCCACTTTTAAGACTAGGGTCAAGTGTGGAATTTTAGAATGGAGTGGAATGAGGATAACATAGCAAAATGGGAAGAGATATGAGCCCAAGAGTGGGGATCCATAAATGGAGGTAAATGAAACTTGTTAAGTATAAAAGTGTTTGAGATGCATGATATTCATTGGATCATTAAGATCTTCACCATCAAGTATAGCTAACCTATAGGATCCTAATTTAAATTTAACAACAATTATATAGGGCCCAAGCCAATTAGTTTAAAATTTTCATCTTTTATCCCTATCTACATTGGTGTTCTTTTGATTCTCCTTGAGGAATAGATCACTGACTTCAAATTCTTGGGACTAGATCTTTGTTTGATATTGGCCTTTTAATCAATTTTGATATGCCCAAAGGTGATTTAAGGCTTTATAACACTTTTCATCTATAATTTCTAGCTCTTTTATCCCTTTTTTTAATCTAAAATTATGATTGGTAATGATGCCCCACAATGGGATGCATAAAGAGGGGAGTCCCACTTCCACAAGAAAGATGGATTATATTCCATAAACCAAAGAATATGAAGTGGCCCCAATGGGTGTCAAGATACTAGTTCTATAAGACCAAAGTACAAGATATAATTACAAGTGCCAATTTATTCTACATCATTGACTATTTTCTTTAGAACCTAAACAAGAGTATTATTAGTAGTTTTATCCTATCCATTCCCTTAGGGGTAATAGAATGTAGAAAAGTGATACTTGATGTGATAACACTTGTACAAGGCCTCAACTTATTTATTTTAAAAATATTTACCATTATCTGATAGGATGTTGGTTGGAATTCCAAAATGGCAAATGATCTAATTCAAGATGAATTTGGAAATATGGAGACCTATGGTGTAAGTAAGTGCCATAGCTTCAATCCATTTGGTAAAATACTCCATAGCTATAATTATAAAATTATGTCCATCATATGATGTGGAATTTATCTTTCCAATTAAATATAGTCCCCATATATAAAATGGCCATGGAATCATAGTAGGTTGTAACTCTTGCATAGGGACATGGATAATATTACCATGTTTCTTATAGGGTACACACTTGTACACATATAGGTAGGTGTCTTATTCCATTATATGCCAATAATATCCAGTCCTGATCAATTTTTTATCTAGGGACATTCCACTGACATGGCTATCATAGATACCATCATGGACCTCCTTAATCGTAAGAGTAACCTCTTCCAATGTCAAGCATCTCTATAAGGTCCCATTATAGCCTCTATGATAGAGCATGCTACCAAGGATAGTGTAACAGGATGTGCGATGGATAAATACCTTATATTGATGATGATTTAGGTTTGATGGAAGGATATTTTCATAGAGATAGTATATATCATGATACCAGGGGAGACTAAGATAAAAAATAACAAAAAATTGGATATGAGCCATAGATTGATGCGCTGGTAAGATCAAATTTTCAATTAAAAAATTGACTTCAAGGACATCTTTAGGAAGGTCGATTAAAGATGCAATAGTAGCCATGGAGTAAACTACCTTATTAATTCCCCATGGTACTTGTTCAAATGTAATGGCCTAAATTTTTTGCTTTAGCTGATCTACTAACTACTTGTAGGGAAGTAGTTTTTTGTCTTTGGTTTAGAACTCTTCATTGACTTGTTTGATTATTAGTTGTGAACCACCAAATACTTAGAGCTGATATATGTTATATTAGATGGTTAATTGGAGGCCATCAACTAAATCCTCATATTTTTAAATATTATTGGTGCATGGAAAAACATGACAAAAATACTTAGGGATAAGGTCTCCTTATGGAGTTACAAAAAGGATACTAGCTCTTAACCCATGTGTGGTGAAAGAGCCATCAAAATATAGTTTCTAAACATTATATTATGTGGTATTCATGATGTATTGTTCCATGAAGGATGTGATAAGAGGCTTAGTATCTACAAGAGGTGCTTCTGTGAGTTGATCCATAATCTCCTATCCCTTGATTTCCTTTTGATGAATATATTCAATGTCAAATTCACTAGGAAACATTATCCATTTGTCCATTCTTCATGTGAGGGTATATTTTGATTGTAGATATTTAAGAGGATCAACTTTAGCAAGGATCTAAACTTGGATATTAAGCATATAGTGTTGAAGATTTTTTGAAACACAGATAATATCTAGTCAAGATTTTTTAATGGGAGTATAGCTCATCTCATATGAAATCAATGTGTAATTGAGATAATAGATATCCCACTCCTTTCCTTCATCATTGTGCTTTGTTACAAGGGAACCTATCACACAAGGTGTTGTAGATATATATAAGAGAAATAACCTTCTCGAGATTGGTGGTGATAGCACAAGAGGATTTGTTAGATATTGCTTGAGCTTATCAAAGTCTTGATGAGATTATGAGTTCTAGTTAAATTAGGCCCCCTTATTTAAGATAAGGGTGAAGGGGTGGAATTTATCTAATATCATAGAAATGAATTGTTGAATGGTCTGTAACTTGTCATGAAGACATCTGAGTTGATTTAGATTATGAGGAGGCATTTTATTAATGGATTTAAATTTCATTGGATCTATTTCTATGCCTCTCCTAAACATAATGAACCTTAATATTTTGCTTAAAGTAACACCAAATACACATCTTTTGGGTTCAATTTGACCTTACATTCACATAGTTGCTCAAATATTATTCTTAAAACCATTTGATGCTCTGATCTAAGTCTTGACTTCCCCAAAAAGTCATCAACATAATCTTCAACAATGTCATGCATCATATCATGGAAGATAATAGTCATTGCCTAGTGATAGTAACATCTATGTTATTAAGACCAAAGGGCGTGACTTGATAACAAAAGGTTCCCCATAGAGTAATAAAGGCTATCTTATGTTAATTTGTGGGTGTGATTTTGATTTGATTATAGCCTAAAAATCCATCCATGAGGGATAACATTTCATACGTTATAGTAGAATCCATGATCATATCTATGTTTGGTAAGGGGAAGTTGTCTTTAGGACATGCCTTATTGATATCCCTAAAGTCAAAATAAATCTAAATCCCACCTTGTGGCTTGACCATAGGAATAATTTTAGATATCCAGTTAGTGTAATCAATAGGTTGGATAAATCCTACTTTCAAGAATTTATGTAATTCCTCTTTAACCAGTAAATCCACTTTAAGGTGCATCTTGCACAAGTTTTGATTATTAGGTTTGGCATTAGGATGAACAAATAAATGATGCATAACCAAGGAGGGGTCAAATTATGGAATGTATGAATAACACCATGAAAATATATCTATAAATTCCTTGAGTAGATTAATAATGATTTGGCATTCCTTAGGCATGAGAGTTGCTCCCAATTTAAGAATTTTAGGATGTTATTATGTTCCAATGTTGAATTAAATCACCTCCTCGATTAGGCAAGGTGACTTATCCTAAATATAGGTTGAAGGTGATGGTAGGTCCTAAATATCTAAATCAAAATCTATTGGGATCTTTGTGTCCATTTCGATATAAAATTATGATTTATCTAAAATATATGGAAAATATTCTAGATTTTGAGGGGGCTCCTCCTCTTCATATTCATCTTTTTCAATTTGATTAAGGGATGTTTGTTGTTCTCCAAAATAGGTTGATTGATTGAGATTAATAGAGAATCCGTTCTTATGATCTCTGGAAGGCATAAAATACCATACTCCCATATATTTTGGGATAGCTTCATAATTTTATAACATGTTAAAGGATGGCTCATGCCATTGATCCCAGTCTATTAATGAATGGTAATAGAGGGATATATCAATGGTGGTGATAGTGGTATCATGGAAAAGGTTAGTGGTAGAAAACTGTTCATAAAGACTATAAATGGATCTTGTCTCAACTTCTTCATTAAAAAAATTCCTTAGGGACTGAAGTAGTATCCACAATGATATTGTTTAGGTCAGAATCAAGTAGTTTATACCCTAGGCCAAGATATTTTTGATGTTATTGAACCACTATAGGCTCAAGATTTCCTTTCTCATGTTTCCCTAGTCCTTTTCTTGATAATTCATATTCTGCAACATCTTCTAAATTTGGGGGTAATTTTATTTATGAAATGTAAGGACCTCATTTTCTAAAATGAGCCAAGATTCATCAGGCTCATTAATGTATTCTTATGATAACAGTCCTACACTATAAAAGGTATTTGGTCTAAATTGATAGATTATAGGATTGCCCTTTCTCATATCTAGGGACCCATAGCTACATGCTAAAAGATGGTTTTATATTCATATTCCCCCTAACGTGTGGATGTATGAAAATGCTTGAATTTACCAAGGATTGTGACTTCCATGCTCAAGTGAGGGAATTTTAGAGATCGGTAGAGAGTAGAAGGGACTACTTAAATTTTATGGATCCATGGGTGACCTAGAAGTAGATTGTATGGAAAATCAACATCCATAATTTGAATTAAAGTCTGATGTACAATGGGTCCAATAGTAATGGAAAGATAAATGGTGCCTAAAGATGGTTGTTTATTGTCATTGTATGCTTTAATCATGATTAGAGTAGGTCCTAATGATGCTTCAAAATACCCTAATTTATTAAGGAAATCTAGATTACATAAATTCAATATAGATCCTCTATTTATGAGTACCTAAGGGATGCAATGGTTAGAGATGGATATTTCTATGAAAAATGGGTAATTATGATGTGAGCTAATGGAAGGCACATCTTGAGAACTAAATAATGTTAGGAATTGATTTGTGTCAATATCTCAAGTGACTTTTAAATCATTTAAGACCTAGTTGAGGATCTACCAATGCACTGATGATGTTTTTCAAATATTCACGAGTGAGAATTGAGTAGGGGTCTTCTTGAATTATTGGATTACATCATAAGGATTGTCAAAAGATACATAGATATTCTTGGAGATATTAACCTTTTTATATGTTGATAGAGATGGGTCCTTTGAAAGTGCCCTAAGAACTACAATTTTAGTACATCATTTAGTAATTATGTAGTCAACAGTGGTTGAATTAATCTTTAGTATGGTGGGTGATGGTAGAGTGTGATCGTGGGGGCTATAGATTTTGATGGTATTGACATAGTGGTATGGGATGGAATGATAGTATATACAATATGAAGTGGATACCTGACCCTAGTTTCTAGTTGGTTTCCCTTATCTCTGACCATGCTTAGGTAAAGGATCCTGATAAATTTAAGCTATTGATTTTTTGATTGATTAGATGTACTCTCCCCTTTTAGTTTAATATATCCTTTTTCAATGAGATCTTGAATATAGTTCTTTAACTACATACATTTTTTTGTATCATGCAATTTGAATCTATGGTATTTCCAAAATTCATCCTCATGATACCAATTGAGTCAAGGTTTTCTATCATCTAAAGGTTGGATCTCAGGGAGAATAATCATATTTGTAGAAATAAATAGCTAAAGGACCATTGCAACAAGCACTCCAAGGATGGTAAGAGGTTTTTTCCTATTTGAGGCTTTCATTTACTTCATGGCACTCTAATAGAGGAGATATTTTACTGATCTGTAATCCTCTTTTTCATTTCTTGAACATGTTATTTTGAATCTATAACTCCATCTCCCAAACATTTTTATTCTTGTTGAATATATTTAATTTACCTAAAAAGGGGTTGTCATGATTATGATTTTGTTCATTTTGAGTGTATAGTTTTATGTATCCCTTTTCAATGAGTTCTTTCTCAATTTTTATTCCCTTATCAATAATATCATCAAAGGATTTAACACATCATAGTTTCAATTGATATTTTAGTTCCACGTTGAGGTTGTCAACAAATATTTTGGCCAATTATTTTTTTAGATCTGTACATCAAAATCAATTTGCTAAGCTTATCTAGTATTCTTAAAAGGAGGACGAACTTTCCCCATTCCTTTGCTTAGTATTGTAAAGGTCTATAATGGAAACATCATGTTCTATATTTAATGAGAAATTTCTCACAAATTATTTAATTAATTCTCAAAAATGGGATATGGAACCCTTTGGAAAATGCATGAACCATTATAATTTTTGTCCTATGAGATTCTTTGGGAAAAGACTTAGGAAACATGCATCATCATATGCAACCTCATGGCATTCCACATAAAAATCTTGAATGTGATCATGTAGATCACTTTTCCATCTATATTTTTCAAAATTAGGTACCTCAAAGTGAGGTGGGAAAGAAATTTATAGAATGATCATATTGTAGACACTTGAAAATGTCCCCTTAACTATTTTTTTGATGTCATATCACCCTAAACTAGTTCTTAACCTTAGAATATTCACCTAACTATCTCACTTTTATAACACCCTTTATACTTGTTAAATCTCCTAGGCACCCTTTATCAAACATTTTAGCAACATCATTCTTAAACCCATTATCAACCTTTTTACACTTAGGGGTTTACCATTGATGATTAGCCTAATTGTCAATGGTTAGCATGACCATTGACAGTTAGGTATCCAAACTTGCAATACAAAAAACATCCAACTATATGCCAAACTTGCATGGGAAAAATAAAAACTTTACCATGCATACCTTAAAACTTTCTTTTTTTTTCAAATTGACATCTTTATCTTCACCCAACTTAAAAATTTTATCTCTCCTTACTTAAAAATTTTGTGCTATAAATGCAAGGCTTTTGGAGGAGATGAGGATCCAAAAAATTTGTATCTAGGATCTCTTGTTTTATTTGTGTAGGTATCCAAGACCCAAAAACTATGTCTACATGACTATTGAAAGATGGAGATACTATTATGCTTCTAAATTTCCTTCAGACCACTATCATCATCCATTTGGAATTTTACAGGTATCTCTTATTTGTTTTTATTAGTTTCCCTTCTTTATTGACTTCTTTGTATTAATCAAGCCACCTACACTTTGTCTCTCTAGAACCCCTTTCCAATCCTATTCCCATAAGCCATTTTATCCCTAACTCCATATATCTAGACATCCCATAGGTAACTATCATCGACTACTATAACTGTTGCTAGTCAAAACAACTGTTACTAGTCACTTGATCATCATCGGTTAGACCCAACTATCACCAGTTAATTTAATCACCATTGGTCACTGTCAAAAAATAATAGATTATTATTTTTAGGAATTTTACACCCCAAGCAACCCCTTTTACTATTTTTACTTATTTTTAGAGCTTGTTTAGATTTTTTGAACCATATATTGACCTATTTTTATACATGGTATTAACCCACTATGCAACATTTAGACACCTTATTAAGAAGGCACTTTTATTTATTTTTGGTATAAGCATTTTCTTGTCAATTTGAATGTAAACATATTTTATTTATGTTATCAAATATTTTTATCATTAGGGGAGTGGATTAATACCCATCCAAGGGAGCTTTTTCTTCTTGGGTCTATCGTTGTTAGGCAGTCCACCCTTCATACTCATCTAACAAACAAGTTGGTTTAGTGTGGTCTTATTACAGGTAGTCCTTCCTCACCAAAAATGATCTCACTTTGTCTGGTCATCAATGAGTGTAATGTTTACTAGGTACACAACCCTCATTTTTTTTCTTATTTTCAAAATAGAAAAGTTAAAAGTAGAGTTAGAAATAGTAGGAAAAATTTTGACATGCCTTGTGGGACCCCTTTTGGGTTTGTAGTTATCTTTAGGCATATAGTTGCATTAGTGAAAATTAATTCTCTTGAATTTTTTTTATTTCTAAATTTTATCTCTTTTCCTTCCTAAAAATCTAAAAAAAAGGTTTTCATCTTAGGGATAGGTTGCATTTTTCATCTTGTATTAGCTGCATTTTTAGTTGTTTCTTGTTTAGATACAAAGACATCAAATTTTTTAGTTTGGGTTAAAATTGAGTGCATCCATAATTTTTCATGCTTAATTATTAGCTCACCTAGATTATTTAAATTCATTATGAATTAATCATAGCATACATATGTTACACTACCAAACCACTTACAAAAAATAAACATCAAAACTTACTTGAGATAAGGCCCATTGGGATTTCATCACCTTTTCTATCACCTTACCCTACCTAGTGATCCCACTTGGATTTGATCACCAAAGAGAGGATGCACTCCATTCTCTAGTATAGTATAAACTCTAGACAAATGGTATGTATTGGCTAAGTGGCCTGGCTCAGCTTCAGCTTCATGAAGTGTGGAGAACAACCCCTTAGTACCAGGCCACATACCCATTCTAGTGTAGATTATTTGAGCACCAAAAATTAACCCAAAACCATCCTTAGATATCTCTTATAGTATCCAACTTACAATCCAATTTCCCATTTCACACTCTTTGAGGCATAAGCCAAAAGCAATTTAAAATAAATCCTAGGATTAATTGCACTTTTAGTGTGTGATTTGCTTGCTTTGGGATTTTATTTGTTTGCTCATTATTTGAGGTGAGAGGTTTATTATACATTTCCAATTTATCATATGGTATTAGCCAAACAACAAATGAGAAATCAAAACAAACAACCACCATCTTATTCTTCATCCTTATCCATGGATTACACCTCAGATGTTGATAGATCACCACATGCTTTGCCACACCATTCTCTCCCACCTACAGTGCCTCCTATGATTATTGAAGGTGATCTATATTTTACCACCTTTCTAGACAATAACTTAGTTGTTTTGCAACACTATCTTAGTACCTTAGCCTACCATATGTTGATGGCTTTGGTTCCTCTAGTAGATCTACCTTATGGTATGCCATACCACCTCATGGTTGGTATTACATCATCCCAACCTTTTGTTAGCCAAGATTCTTCTTCTACCATTGGTTCATCTACTACTACCACCTAGACACCTCTTACCCTAACCAATGACTCTAATGTTGGCTCAACTTTACCTCTTTCCCCTTTTATCAATGTGGTATCTTCCACACCCATGTCTACCATTCCCTCTAGCTTAACCAATGTACTAGCCTCTACCCCACTTTAGAACTTGGTACTCTCCATACCACAAATGCTTCCCCCTATTAACACTAGGGTAACTACCCATCAATAACCTATAGACACTTTGACATTCCCAACCCAAACCATGCCTCCATTAGCCAACCCAAATGTACCCCCAAACCATTTGTTAGCCATTCCCCTATAAGCCCCCAAAGCATTGTATCAATATATTCTCAACCCAATGGGATATATTACACCTTATACCCAACCCTTAATGCCTATCAGTTTTGATGAGGAATTATCCCAACCTCAGGTCACCACATTCCAATATGTTCCCACCTATATACCTCCTACCACATACCAATTCATAGCTATAACTCAGCTTCAATGCAACTTACCACTAAATAATGAAACTACCCAACTCTAACCTGACCTAATAAGGATGCTTGTAGATGAGATGACCCAACTTGAGTCATCTATCTCTAGGTCCCATAACCTCTTATCCTATGACCAAATTTGTAATGAACCTATCAACCCTTCTATTTTGATTCATGATTATCCTATTCAATGGGAGTTCCCCAAATTCTCTAAGTTTCAGGGTAAGGAGGATCCTCAACAACATTTGAGGGTGTTTCACCATTCTTATTACTTGATTGCATATGATGATGCCCTCTTTCTATAAACCTTCCCTATGTCTTTATCAAGGCCCACCTTGGATTGGTATAGTTCCCTTCCTAGACATTCCATCTTTTCATTCTCCTAACTCAACCAAATTTTCTTAGAACATTTTTCTATCAATATATCCAAGAAGGTCTCCATAACTAACCTCTATGTCACTAGGTAGTTTGATGATGAATCAATTACCAACTTTGTTACACAATGGTGAGGTCTTATTAATCAAATATACTTTTCACTACCCCAAATGAAACTCATTGAGGTTTTCTCTAGAGGTCATGCAAGACACATCACTCCCACCCTTAAGGTGCAAACATTTAGAACCTTTTATGAAGCATTTACAATGGCACATAAACTTGAGAACCAAGCCATCTATGAGGATAAAATGTAATTATTAAATAATAATTATATCTTCAAACCTAATGAGCCCTCTTCCACTAAGACAACTGACCAATCCAATTCTAAATCCAAAGTTTTTGCCAAATCAATGGTGCTGAAAGTTGCCCCACCTTCATCTGTTAATCAACCCTATCAAACCACTCCTTATAACCCTATTTATCCACCAAATCAAAACCAAAAATACACCTCCCCAAAATAAATCATACCTATAGGAGAAACCTATGCCTCTATAATAGACAAATAACTCAAAACTAACCTTATTTAACTTCCACCATCAAGCTACCCCAATAATTTGACCCCTCTTACCCTGTGTCTAGGTGCTATAACAAAAATGACCATTGTTCTTTCCATCAGGTCATTATACATGACATAAATTAGTGTAACACTTTTAGAAGTCTTATCCAAAACCTGATTGATAATGGTGAATTATCATTTGACAACAATAACATACCTCCTAACCACTCTCTTGATGTTTTCCATAAACCTTTTCCTAACCATCCTCTACCGACTAAACCCCATGACAATCAATTTGAGCCATCTTCATCTCATGAGGCACACAAAATTAACATCATAATAAATGATCCCATGGGGGATGAGCCTCACATTTCTATTGCTCTTCCACCAACCTCACCTATGGAAGAAGCAAATTCACCTCTTATAAAAGGATCTATAGCCCTAACATCTTCACTTGATCAAACCATACCCATGCCTACTCATTTTATAGAAACAACTATTGTTTTAACCACCTCTTCTTCTACGCCATCAAATGAAATGATGGAACTCCCTTCTCCTTTGGACACCCTAGCAAAGGAAGGAACTGGAACTATACCTACACCCTCGATGAAACAACCATCTCCTCCCCTAATCACCCAACAAGCAATCATCATGTTGGAACCTTATAACTCAAGTAAATATAAATGAACCATTCCATCTTATTCACCCAAGGGATTAACATTTGAAACAATTGATCAAGTACCCAAACCCATTTTCAATCCCTTTTCTCGATTAGTACAAAGTCTAGAATTTGCCTAACAACATAACCTAGATAGAGCCACCTTTTGGCACCATTTGGGGTTCCCATACAAAAATAAAACCAAATCCTTGACCTTGTTAGAATCCACTCTCTAACCTATTATCATCCCATCATCAAACATTTATATCTCCCAATACTTGAGATAACCATGTCACCCACCTTTACTTAGATCATCTCATAATCTTCTCACTAAACTAGTCAAGAATCTAGGTATTTTTCCTACACCTAGCATGGCACATCCACCCATCAAATTAGACCTAACCCCCTCTAGTCTGCCTAACAAACCACCAATCAAGATAGATTAAAGGGTTTAGTTACCTAACCCTCATTTTTAAGCTCAACCTTTGCTGCCCCCTTCTCATTTTCCATCTATTTTGGGAGCCCACCCTTATACTATCCCAGTCACTTATTACACTTCAATTAAACCAATGCCCTTTTATATGCCTACTAATCCACCACCAGGCCACCAACTCCATCATTCTTAGTTAGTTTTCCCCCCTCCACTTTCATACCTATTATCAACCCCTCATCTTCTACTTCCAAACCATTCATCGGTAACCCAATCATAACTAAGCTAACCCAACCCAAACCATCTACCAAACTTACTCAACCACTTACCCTTTCTAAGGCCAAGACCACACCTAAGAAGGTTCCTATTTCCTCAATGAGCATGTTAACACCTTCAACACCTCTAAAGGAATATTAATCAGTTATCTTACAAAGGTTGTTGCAAAAATACTCCATTAAACTTCCATCTATTAATCCATTCACCCCATCTAATACCAAACCCACTTGGTTTGATGATACTTAGATATGCACATACCATAGGATGCCAAGACATGACGTGAATAACTAAAAATCCATCAAAAATCTTGTTCACTAACTATATGATGATGATGATGATGATGATGATGATGATGATCTATTTTTAGATGAATCACTATCACCTCCCTTACCAGCCTAACTATCAACCCAACTAGTTTAACCACCATCCTAACCTACATCAGCTTTCCCACTTTTACCTAAAAGTGAGGGGGAGAAACTAAAGCCATCACCTAGTCCACCTGAAACCAATGTCCATACTATCTACATGATTATCTGATCACAAGCTCAATAAGGAGGTAAAAGAAGAGCCAATGCATCCATTCCATGGACATATCCTTTAGAATCCCAACCTTCCAAACAATCCCCAAAATCAATGCCTTCAACTAATCCATCACCAAAGCCCAAGGTGTCTATCCTTGGTTCCCCTCTAACTAACCCTTATGAATCCCTTCAATGAACTATGTTGAAACAACTATATTAGACTCTGGTCAAGATGAGTCTTTATGTGCTAATCAACATGTCATCTCATCACTACCAAGCACTGATAGAGGCCCTACAATCCATAAAGGTTCAAATAGATGACCCTTAACCTCTAGTGTCCTTCATAGGGGCCCTCTGACTTTCTACCATCATCATGTTCTAAGACTTTGAGATACCCCCAACCCATTTTAAGGAGTTTGATCCTCCCCTTTTTGTCACTGTATACATTAATCATACCTATGTGAAAAGGGTAATGATCAATGGTGGTGCTAGCATTAACACAATATCCTCCCATGCTTTTGATCAACTATGTTTACCAAAGAACATCATGGCCAAAATCACAATGATTATTCTCTCTTTTAACAACATGATATCTACCACCTTGGGGACCACTATTCTTTAAATATGCTTGGGACCTCACACTATTCTTGAGATATTTTATGTGGTAGAGGGTGAGTTCTAATATAACATTCTACTTAGATGCCCTTAGATTTGAGCTATGATTTTCATCCCATATATATGTCAAATTTGAACATAAAGTACATGTTATAACAATCAAGACCAATCCAAGTCCTTTTACATCCTGTAACATGACCTACATGCCTAATGATGTCCTTCTTCCACATTCATCTCTCTCATAGTCAACAAAACCCATTAATATAAATACACCACCAATCATGACCTAGATTTCTTCTATAATTAATAATGATGAAGCCTCAACTAGTGCATCTATCCATACTTCTTAGATTCCTATAGAGGATTCTTTGGTATAAAATTTTCAACATCTCTCCCTTGGGGAATATTGACTTTTAGCCTTAGATGCCTTTCCCACTCCATAGGAATATGGGAAACCCAAAAATGACCCTTCTTATGACCCCAACATAGGATCCATCATCCCCTTTGGACTTCCCAATAATCACACATATTTTGTCTATGGGGGACTTGATCGACCACTCCTCACTCATACCACCACTCAATATATCCAACCTTTCACTTCTAATTTCTCTTATCTAAGCAATCCATTCTTTACCAAAAACTATCTTCATCATTATGTTTAGAAAGGATTTGGTATGGGCATTTATAAATAAAGATTTCATGAATTACCCATTATCAAAACTCAAAAACCTTGCGAGTTCTTTAGGCTTAGGTTCAAACCACTAGAAGAGCCTACCTCACCAAAACCTATTATTACCCTCGAGGAAAAGATTCCATCCTCACCTAGTTCATCTTCCCAATCTGAAGACTCTAACATCATCCCATCCAACTTTTTTTTAATCAATACCACTAGCTTAGGCCCATTGACTCATCAACAAGAGGGCCAAACTAAAACCTTTCCTCTCATCCATCTCGAATGAATTGACCTTGATTCTCCCACTATTCATACTATTCAATGTCATGATGATGATTTAATCCTTACCTACCTTGGTGTAAGATATCCTTCTATCCATAATATCTCCCTCCTATAAATCAAACCATACTCAATGAATCAACTATTGATGTTCACTTGGGGACCCAGGAGGACCCTCATATCATTAAAATTATCCAATAATTAAACTTAGATGAGAAACGAGATTACCCCACCTTCCTTTGAGACTGTAACATCACATTCATATGGTATTATTAGGACATGCTTAGGATTGACCCCTCCATTTCTCTCCATAACATCATTACACATCTTGAGGCTAAGTCAGTACAATAAAATCTTCATAAAATGTACCCTCACATAGCCCTTCTCATCAAAGAAGAACTTTAATGTATCCTATATGTTAACTTCACTCAACCCATTGACTATCTATAATAGGTCTCGAATATTGTTCCCATCACCAAATCCACTAGGGACTCCATCTTTATGTGGATTTACATGACCTTAACCTTGCATGCCCCAAATATGACTTTCCTTTACCTAACATCGACCAACTAGTTGATCTTACAATGGGCCATGAGATTTTATCCCTCATGGATGGATTTTCAAGATATAATAAAATCCTAATCACCCCTTTAGATCAACATAAAATTTCCTTCATTACTCATTGGGGAACCTTCTGCTATAGGTCATGCCTTTTAGTTTAAAAAATGCAAGCACAACTTATCAATGATCCATGACCTATATCTTCCATGATCTTACCCATAATATTGTAGACGATTATGTGGATGATCTCCTTAGGAAATCTAAACATCATAAGGACCATTTATCTATTATTGCTATCATTTTTGATTAACTAATCTAATTTCATGTCTAGCTCAATCCCCAAAAATGCATTTTTGGGGTTCTTTTTAGAAACTCCTTGGCTTTATCATTTCCCTTCATGGAATTGAAATTGATCCTAATAAGGTTAAAACCATCTTATAAATGCCTCCTCTAACAAACCTTAAACAACTTCACAGTCTACAAGGAAAACTCCAATCTATCTGTCGCTTCATCTCCTAGTTGTCAGATAGATTCCAGCCCTTTCACCATATCCTAAAGAAAGACACCTCCTTTAGATGGACCAAATATTGTCAACAAGCCTTTGACTCACTAAAGGAGTACCTACTTTCTCCACCAGTTATTATCCCACCTAGGGATGACCAACCTTTCTACCTTTACATCTATGCCACTGATCACTCTTTAGGTACAATGTTGGCTCATCAAAATGAACAAAACAAAGAGAAAGATATTTATTATATTAGCCACACACTTCTAAAGTATGAGACATGATATGACCATCCTAAAAATCTTTGTCTCACTCTCATTTTTGTCACCTCTAAATTATGTCATTACCTTCTCAATCATAAAACATATATTATTACCACCATCAACCCACTCAAGTATATGCAATCCAAGTCATATCAAAATTAGCATATGGCTAAGTGGTTTATGCTTTTGGTTGAGTTCAATTTTTAGTTTCTTCATAAAAAATCCATTAAAGGGAAAGTCATTTCTAACCAATTGGATGAATCCCCCCTCCTAGATAACTAACCCATTCCATTAACCATTCCAAATGAGTCTATTAAGATTCTTTCTCAGGAAGACCCCCTTACCAAATGACCATGTTTTTTGATGGCTCTAAATGCCAACATGGTGGGGGTACAAGCATAATTTTATTTCCTCTTCATGGATAACCTCTTCCACTATCCTTCAAAATCAACTTTGAATGTACTAACAAAATGGCATAATATAAAGCTTTGGTTATCAGTCTCCAAACTCATCTGACCTTAGGAATCAAAACCATATCTATCTTCAGTGATTCTCAACTCATGATCAACCAAGTTAGTGGATCTTATCAATGTAAGAATGACATTTTACAAAAGTTTAAGCTTCTAATTGACAAGATCTTGACATATTTTGAATTTTATCATATCCATTTAGTACCCTAATCTACTAACAAATTCACAGATACAATGGTCTCCCTTGCATCTTAAATACCCTTTTTAAGCATGGGATATATTGAGAGGGGTGTGAATCAGTATATCATATATGTTATAAATATTATACTTAATCAAATTACATTTAACCATTCATTCAAGATATGCAATAAAATTCAAAGCAATATACACCACACAAGAGAGAGAGAGAGAGAGAGACACCAAATTTTTATGTAGAAATCAAAAATGAGAAAAAACCATAGAGAATAATCTCAAGTATATAAAAGATCCCTAACTCAAATTATAAATTTTTTAAGTACTAACTTGTAGGATTACCAACCCCTTTGCCAAGCACCAATGCAATAAATTATTTGTGAGCACCAACCCTTGCAAATATTTGTGAGCAAGAGCCCATAGGAGCACCAACCCCTCTTGTGTATAAAACATAACTATCTCTCAATATTACTAACTCAACAAATGATATAAATCTACAACATATCTTTCTATTCTCCCCTCTTTTCTTATATAAAACAAATACAAACCATGCACTCTCTTGCATATTACAAATGGCTTCTCAAGCCTTTATTTATAGATTTCCAAATGAACTTTGGCATTCACACTTTGTGACCCTTCAATCCTCATGGAAAATGGCACCAAACTTGCATGAACCTTCATATCCATTCATTTAAAAAGTCACATGGTGACCCTTCATGAGCAACTTCATCCTTTCCCCTTTTGTCTTTATCTTTGTGACCTTTCAAATTCCTTATGATGACTCTTCATGGAAAAATGCACCATACCCTCTTTTGTCTTCACTTGGTGACTCTTGAAATTCCTCAAGATGACTCTTCATGGAAAAATGCATCCTATTCCTCTTTTGTCTTTACCCCATGACTCTTTGACTTCTCCATATGCCCTCTTTTGAATTATATGCAACCAAAAATATATTCATTAATATTAAATAAATATCAACACACATTAGCCAAGATATGACTATTAAAAACACCATTAAATGCTATGGGGCCTTTATCACCAATAATGTTAGACCTTCGACATCAATGACAATATTTATAACAATCTCCCCCTTTGTCATTGATGGAAACCTAAAACTAAAACTACCACATCCTAAAACCTATATATATTGCCATCTAAAAAACATATAGTAACTTCTCCTTACTATAGCAACCTATACTTATTCCTTGAACCTATTTCTTCACTTGTACCTATTCCTATACCTATTTCTATTCTCCTCCTCCTTTGACATCAATGGAAAAGGACCAATCTTAGAGATAACAATTATCTCCCCCTCAATTAATGCTGATCCTCAATGGTAGGAAGTAAAAGAAATTACTCCCAACTTTTTCTGTAGTTACTTAAATGTGTCTTTTGGTAGTGCCTTTGTGAAAATATTTGCAATCTTCTCTATAGTACTGATATATTCCATGTTAACCTATTGATTTTCAACCTACTCTCTCAAGAAGTGATATCTGATAAGAATATATTTTATTTTTTAATGAATCAATGGATTCTTAGAAATACTAATAGAATTTGTGTTGTCATAAAAAATATAAATAGGTTCATCATATTTTACCTTGATATATTCTAAAGTTTACTTCATCGAAAGAACTTGAGTACAACACAATACTGCTGCAATATATTCTTCTTCAGTTGTAGAAAGTGATACTAAATTTTGTTTTTTACTTATCCATGATACTAAGTTATCACCAAGGATAAATTAGTCATTAACTCTATCGTTGACTTTGCCTATGATATATTAGATATCACAGTAGATGCCAGACTCAATCTTATAGATCCAAGAGCCTTTCTATCAAGAACTTCCCATTCTTCATCTTCCATGTCTATGGGCTTCCTTGAAACTCCACCTAATGGTAAGTATAGATCTTTCTGATACATATAATCTTCTATCTTCATTCTCCATAATTGGTAATTCTTGCCATTAAACTTCTCCATTCTCAGTTTACTTTCTTCTGCCATTGTTTCTCCCACTCAAATAGAAATCCCTAGAGAAACCCCTGTGAGTACCCTGTAATCAACACACACTAACCAAATTTGAAACTCTTGTTAGTCAATATGAGCTCTGATACCACTTGTTGGGGATCAACCAACAAAGTTGATTACTATATGAAAGTAATTTAAATACGAAATTAAACCAGAATGATAAGTAACTAGAATCAAAAAATAGCTAACAATAAGAGATACAAGAAACCACCCTGAAAACTCGTATTAAACTCTTTACAGAAGGAATACAATTGAAGAAACTTCTTTTCTTCCACACCTCTCTTAGATGTACAGATCTCTTTCTCTCAAAAGTTCTCTCTCTCAATTACAATAAACTCCAACAACTTGGATTGATTCACATATATAATTCTTGTACTGTTACTCTACAATTACAATAAGCTATGAAGATCTATCCCTATTTTATAACTTTAGGGATCATGAGCATACAATCACAACCATTAGATGCACCTCCTAATCAAGGGCTCAAAACAGTCCTACTAAAGATAGAGATGCAGACTTAAGACTAACACTTAATCCTATCATGCAAACATTCTATTCTGTCCACAGAAATAACATTCTGGATGCACAGGTGACTGACATCAGTCCTTGCCTATCTGCCTATGACCGACATCAGCTGATCCATGACCAACACCGGCATTTCCTAGTCGACTCCTGACTGACATCAGTCGCTTATGACCGACACCGATGAGTGTGTAATTCTTGCAACGTGTAACTTGCTCATTTTGTGAAGCTTTTAGCTCCACACCTCAACAATCTCTCACTTGGAGACAAATAGTTGCACCAGTACTTGTACAACAACATCTTCTAGCTTCTCCATCTTCAAACTCAATCATGAAGACCAACAAAAGTTGAATGAAGATTCAACTTCTCCTTTGTTACCGACTTGGTTAACATATCAGCAACGTTCTTATCTATATGGATCTTATCCAGCTTCAACTCACCATCCTCCAATACCTGTCTGATGAAGTGGTACCTCAGCTGTATATGCTTGGTTCTTGAATGAAAGGCTAAATTCTTAGCCAAATGAATTGCACTCTGACTATCACTATATAATCTACAACTCTCTTGCTCCTTTCCTAGCTCTTCCATGAACCGTGTCATCCATATCATTTCTTTGCTAGCCTTTATGACTGCAATATATTTTGCTTCTGTAGTTGACAAGGCAACAACCTTCTGTAACTTTGAAATCCAGCTAACTGCCATTCCACCAATAGTGAAAACATATCCTGTGGTGCTCCTTCTGCCATCCAAATCACCTACCATATCTGAATCTACATGACCATGTAGATAAGTGTTTGACCCACCATAGCACAAATGCCTACTACTGGTCTATCTCAAATATCTAAGGATCCACTAAATTGCTTTCTAGTGTTCCTTCCCTGGATTGGCCATATACTTACTAACAACTCCCACTGCTTGGGCAATATCAGGCCTAGTACAAACCATTGCATACATTAAGCTCCCTATTACGGAAGCATATGGAACTCTACTCATGTACTCTACCTCATCTTGTGAATTAGGACACTATTCTTTACTCAACTTGAAATGTCCAGCCAAAGGTGTGCTTACCAGTTTTGCATCTTGCATATTGAACCTCTCGAACACCTTGTTCACATAATCCTCTTGAGACCAAATCAACATGTGATTTTTCATGTCTCTCTTAATACTCATGCCAAGGATTTTCTTTGCTGCTCCCAAATCCTTCATGGCAAATGTGTAAGCTAATTTCACCTTAAGCTTAGAGATATCCTGCATGTGTGAACCTGCAACAAGCATATCATCTACATACATCAATAGAATAATATATCTACCATTATTCAATCTCTTAAAATACACACAATGGTCAGATTGACATCTACTATAGCCATGCTTAGTCATAAACCTGTCAAATCTCAAATAACATTGTCTAGGAGCTTGCTTGAGACCATACAAGCTTTTTTTCAATCTGCACACTAGCTTCTCCTTACCTTTGACCTCAAATCCTTCCAGGTGATCCATATATATTTTTTCATCCAAATTTCCATGAAAAAATATTGTCTTAACATCAAGTTTCTCAAGATGCAAATCCTCAATAGCAACTAAAGACAATACAGTCCATATAAAAGTCATTTTAACTACAGGAGAAAAAATCTCACCAAAATCAATACCTAGTTTTTGTGCAAATCCTTTCACTACCAACTTGGCCTTATATCTCATCTGTCCATTCTCACCTTCCTTCAATCTATAGATCCATTTGTTCTTCAGTGTCTTCTTTCCCATTGGAAACTCAACCAAATCCCATGTTTGGTTCTATTTCAAGGAATCAATTTCCTCATTCATGCCTAGCTCTGACTAATTCTTAGATTCCACCTATATTGCTTCATCAAAACTCTCTGGTTCTCCACCATCAGTGAGCAATAAATAGAATAATGAAGGGGAATATCGAATTGGAGGTTTACTTACCCTTTTTGACCTCCTAATGGGCATCTGAGACTCATTCACTGCTTGCTGTCTGCCCAAATTCTTTGATAGTGACCGACCTCGGTCACTTCCAGGCCTGTTACTGGCCGACGTCGGTTCCACATGACCGACATCGGTATCTTTCTAGTCAACATCAATCACTGTGTGACTAACATCAGTTCCTATATTGCTAACATCGGTTCCTACCTGATCGACATTAGTCTCTGTGTTTTCTTATCTGTGATTATTCTTTCTCGTGAGCTCATTTTAGACCGTCACCTTGTCCAATTCTCCATTGCTCTGCCCAGATTGATTTAGCTTCTTGAGCTAATCACTATACATCAATTTTTCATTGAAAACAACATCACGGCTCCTAATTATTTTGTTAGTTCCTAGATTCCAAAACCTAAATCCAAAATCATTAGAGCCATAACCAATAAATGTGCACCTCATAGACTTAGCATCCAGTTTCTTTCTATTTTCCTTATCAACGTGCACAAAAGCTTCACAACCAAAAACTTTGAGAAATGAGAGATCTACCTTTTTACCTATCCATGCCTCTTCTGGAATTCCACCATCCAGAGCTGTAGAGGGTCCTCTATTAATCAGGTAAACTACAATATCCACAGCTTCTACCCAAAACTCTAAGGGCAAACCAGCATGCAATCTCATACACCTTACATGCTCCATTACTATTCTATTCATCCTTTCAGCAACTCTATTTTGCTGAGGTGTCCTTGGAACCATCCTTTGCCTATGTATTCCATGCATATAACAATACCAGTTGAACTTGTGGATGCAGAACTCACCACAATTGTCAAATCTCAGGCACTTCAATCTCATGCCTATTTCATTCTCAACCATAGCTTTCCAAATCTTAAAAGTGTCAAAAACATCAGATTTCTTCTTTATACAATAGAACCATACCTTTCTTGTAGCATCATCTATGAAAGAGACATAGTATTGTGATCCTCCAATAGAAGCAACCTGAGCTGGTCCCCACACGTCTGTGTGAACAAGCTCCAATTTGTGCTTCTTCTTTGTTGACCCAATTTTGAGAAAACTCACCCTCTTCTATTTCCCAAAAATACAGTGCTCACAAAAATCCAAATCTATGATTTTCAAATCTGAAAGCTTACCTTTTGACTTAAGAATAGACATTCCCTTCTCACTCATGTGGCCAAGCCTGTGGTGGCATAACTTTACATCTACATCTGAAGTAGATAATACAAAAAGAGAATTATCAGTAATACAATTACATAAATAGAGAGTACCTACTCTCTTACCTCTGGCCAATATAAGTGCACCCTTGGTAACCTTCCAAGATTTAGCTATGAGAGTTACTGTACAACCCTCATCCCCTAACTTTTCTATAGAAATCAGATTCCTCTTCAAGCTGAAAACATGCATGGCATCTTTCAACACCCATGTGTTGCCATTCTGCATTTTCAGCTGCACTTTTTCTTTGCCAACAATTTTACAAGGCTCATCATCCCCTAAATAAACTATTCCAAAATCTCCATGGACATAGTCACTAAAATATTCTCTATTAGGGGTAGCATGAAAAGAGGCACCAGAATCTAAAACCCAAGATTCTATATTATTATGCAAAGAGAATATAAGAGCATCTTGAACAATACCTGCAACTTCTGCTTCTTCTTTACCTTCATGTTGATTGTCCTCTTTAGGTTTTGACCAGAAATCTTTGCTTATGTGCCCTATCTTTCCATAATTCCAGCAGGCTATCCTCCTGCCATTTCTGGATTTGGATCTACCTCTCATCTTTGACTTAGACCTTGATCTCCCTTTCTTTCTCTTCTCTTTTTGCCTTCCCCTGCTCTCAAAACTTAAATCATTTCCTGATGTTTCTTCTATGCTTTTCCTGCAAATTTCTTCATTCAAGATCACACTAACAACATCATCTACTTTTAAAATATTTGAAGCAGATGTAGTATTACTAACTTCCATTACCAAGCTATGCCAGCTCTTAGGTAACAAGCATAATATTAATAGAGCTTTAATTTCATCATCAAACACTATTTTGACTGAATTTAATTGATTTACGATTCCATGGAAATCATTTAGATGATTAGATACAGATCCACCTTCCTACATTTACAATTTAAATAACTGCTTCATAAGATATACCTTATTTGAAGCTGAGGGTTTTTCATATAAATTTTCTAAGGTAGTCATTAACTCTACCATTGACTTTGCCTGTGATAGATTAGATATCACAGTAGATGCCAGACTCAATCTTATAGATCCAAGAGCCTTTCTATCAAGAACTTCCCATTCTTCATCTTCCATGTCTGTGGGCTTCCTTGAAACTCCACCTAATGGTAAGTATAGATCTTTCTAATATAGATAATCTTCTATCTGTATTCTCCATAATTGGTAATTCTTACCATTGAACTTCTCCATTCTCAGTTTACTTTCTTCTGCCATTGCTTCTCCCACTCAAACAGAAATCCCTACAGAAACCCCTATGAGAAACCTGTAATCAACACACACTAACCAAATCTAAAACACCTGTTAGTCAACCTGAGCTCTGATACCACTTGTTGGGGATCAACCAACAAAGTTGATTACTATATGAAAGCAATTTAAATACAGAATTAAACCAGAATGATAAGTAACTAGAATAAAAAAACAACAAACAATAAGAGATACAAGAAACCACCTTGAAAACTTGTATTAAACTCTTTACAAAAGGAATACAATTGAAGAAACTTCTTTTCTTCCACACCTCTCTTAGATGTACAAATCTTTTTCCCTCAAGAGTTCTCTCTCTCAGTTACAATCAACTCCAACAACCTGGATTGATTCACATATACAATTCTTGTACTCTTACTCTACAATTACAATAAGCTATGAAGATCTATCCCTATTATATAACTTTAGGGATCATGATCATACAATCACAACTATTAGATGCACCTCCTAATCAAGGGCTCAAAATAGTCCTACTAAAGATAGAGATACAAAATTAAGACTAACACTTAATCCTATCATGCAAACATTCTATTTTGTCCACAGAAATAGCATTCTGGATGCACATGTGACCGACATTGGTCCCTACCTGTCTGCCTGTGACCGATGTCAACCAATACATGATCGACGCTAACATCTCCTAGTCGACTCCTGACCGATGTCGATCATTCATGTCCGACGTCGATGACTGTGTAATTCTTGCAACCTGCAACTTGCTCATTTGGTGAAGCTTTTAGCTCCACACCTCAACAATATCCTCCACTTATGTTCTTCCTATCATCCAAGCAACCTACCCAATCTGAGTCTATGTAAGTAACCAACATGAAATCTCTGCTTGTGGGATACCATAATCTATAATCCAATGTCCCTTTGATGTATTTGAATATTATTTTTACCAACTAAACATGACTATCTTTTGGAGGTGACTGATATCTTGCAATGATACCTACTACATGAATAATATCTAGCCTTGATGCTATCAAATATAAAAGACTACCAATCATAGATCTATATAAAGATTGATCTGTAATAGGTGAATCTTCATCCTTGCTCACCTTGTTCCCTATACCCATCGGTGTACCAATTGGTGCAAAATCTTTAAAACCATTTTTTTTCAACATTTCTTTGGCATATTTACTTTGAGATATGAAAATTACTATATCTGACTGAAAAATTTGCAATCTTAAGAAAAATGACAATTATCTAAGCATAGACATCTCAAATTATTTTTGCATATTGTCAAAAAATTCTTTTGTCATCTTTTCAATGTTACCTCCAAATATTATGTCATCAAAATATACCACAAAAATCAACTGATACTCACCTTCTATTTTGATGTAGATATTACTGTCAGTAAATCTTATTTTGAAACCTTGATCCTACAGGTATTTATCAAGTCTTGCATACCAAGCTCTGGGAACTTGTTTCAATCCATACAGTGCTTTCTTCAATCTACATACATGGATACTATCATTTGAGAGAATAAATATCTTTGACTTCTCAATGTAGACCTTCTCTTCTAGATTCTCATTCAAGAAAGTAGACTTGACATCCATCTAAAACACTTAGAAAATTTTAAACACTGCATATGTAAGAAACATTCTAATAGCCTCTAGCCTTGCTACTGGTACAAAAGTTTCTTCAAAATCTATTCTATCAATATGAGAATATATTTTACATACTAATCTTGCTTTATTCTTGGTCACTTCTCCATTTGCATTCAACTTATTTTTGTAAACCCATTTTATTCCTATCACATTATGATATTTTTATCTAAGCACTAATTCCTAAGTATCATTATTTTCTATATAATTTAATTATTCATCCATTTCCTTAACCCAATGCTTATCATGATTATTCTAAAAAAATTCTAGGATGAATTTTGGCTATCAAAGAGAAATTAACTTACTCAAATTCACTTACCATCATTCTTTTGGTGCAAATTCCTTAATTTATGTCCTCGATGATGTCACTTTCATTATGATTTATTTAGACATATTTGGATGGGGTTTTGGTGTCCTTAATCTCCTTTTTATCATCTTCATCTGATTCTTCAAAATCATCCTCTTTAATGATTTTAGGTGTCTACTAGATCACTGATTCTTTGTGCTCCATCTTCTTCTATCCTGACACTTACACTTTCAATTATTTTCTTGGTTCTTTTGTTATAACTTTATAACATTTAATTTTTCAAGAATAACCTATAAATATACCTTCATTTTCTCTAGATTCAAACTTACCCAATTTTTCATTGGTTTTCTTTATGAAGCATTTACTATTGAAAACTCTAAAATAATCAACTATAGCTAGTTTATCTTTCCATAGCTCATAAAGAGTCTTGTCACTGTTGAATTCCAATAATTCTCTATTCTAGATATGTACTATTTTACCAACCACCTCTCTCCAATATTTATCTGGTATCTTGGATTCATTTAGCATTATCCTCGCCATCTCCTAAACTATTCTATTTCTTTGTTCAACTACTCCATTTTGTTGTGGACTTTTGGCTACTGAAAAATGTCTCTTTATTCCATGGTCTTCACAATACTCAATAAACTAATTTGACATGAATTCTCCTCCTTTATTTTATCTTAGGAACTTAATATTCAAACCAGTTTCATTCTCAGCTAATGCTTTGAAATTTTTGAAAGATTTTGATTTTTTTAATAAAAACATTACCCAAGTTATACGTGAAAAATCATCAATAAGAAATATGAAATATTTCTCACCTTGAATACTTTGAATTTTCATAGGTCCAAAAAAATTAGTGTGAACAAGCTCTAACATTTGAGTGGTCGAGTATTCTTTTATTTTGAACCATCTTAAGGCATGATTCCCATGATGATAAGGTTCATAAAGTGTGTTGGATGGCTTTGTAATCTTAGGAATATTTTTAACTTCTTGCTTCTTACTTATGTTAACAAGATTTTCAAAATTTATATCACATTCTCCTATGCAATAGCCAACTTTCTTCAATTTGAATCAAACATCTTTGATGTTTGATGTCTAATAACATATACAAATTATTGCCTATTCTCTGAGTATCTATAACCAACACATCTAAACCTTTTCTCCTAATTTCACAACCTTCTACATAAAAATTTAGTGTGGTTCCATAATCACACATTTGACTTGCACTTAAAATATTATGCTTAAGACCTTCTACATAGAAAACATTTTTATTCTTAGTTCTACCATTATCCAAACTTAGTGTACCTTTTTTGATAATTATGGTAGTAGTATTGTCTAAAAATTTCACTATACCACCATTGATATTCTTTAGGGTTATGAAATTAATCTTGTATCCTATCATGTGCCTCAAACATCCATTATCAATGAATCATGGATTTTCTTTATTTCTTGCATGCAAAGTTATTTGGAACAACATAGACTTTTCAAGTTGTTTCTTTTGCCATGAACTTGTTTGAACTTTCTTCTTGATAAATGGATCCTTAAAACTCTAGTCCTTTTTGACTAACTCAAACACACTTATACACTACTGGGCTATTCATCTAAATTTATTACACTTGTAACATATTATGGCCTCTTCATTAAATCTTGATAGTAGAGCAAAAGAGTTGTGGCTTCTATTTGACTCTACATGAGTTTCCTTCTCTTCATTTCTAGAAATTTTAGCCCTTTTTGAACATTCTATTTAAATGACCATATCTATTACAATAAAAATAGTAACCATAAAAATAGAATTTGTTTGTGTATATCTGACCTGATTACCTTTTGTAGCTCTATTCTTTCTAGCCTTCATTGTTTGAGATGTCTTTTGTATTCTTAACTTCTTCCCTTTTTTCTTTCTCTTATGTAAGAGCTTCAAAATAGCTATTTTTATTTTCAAATCCAATACCTATCTTATTTGATATTGATTTTTAGATTTTTAATATCTTATGCAATATATCAGTGATTTTTTCAAATTTCAAATTATTGGTTTCTTTATCATTGATTGTTTTGTTTGTTTTCTCAATATCTTCTTTTAAAGAATAAATTTCAATAACATATCTTTCACATTATTCACTTAATTTTTGCAACTGTCATTAGATATTTTTCATTCTTCTTGGCTTCTTTAAAGTGTACTTGTATATCTTTAATTGTTTCCTTTGACTCTTTTTTATTTTTCTCAATTTGGATCTTCAATTTTTGATTCTTTTTCTCAAGATCTTTTATCTCTTCTAAGGCACAAATGAGTTCTCCTTCTAGATTCAATTTAGCTTCATATTGTTTTTCTTCTTGATAATCTATAATTTTTCTTGTAGAGGCATCTTCATGTATGACCATGAATAGAATCTCTTCTTCTTCTAAGTCACTAATTCCACTATCTTCAGCTGAGCTAGGATATTTAGAATATAAACTCTTCTTCTCAAATATCTTCTTAAATTTTCCTTTGAAATTATTCTTGTATGTATAATTCCTTCTTCATTGTCACCATTACCTTTATCTAGGAACTCAGCTACAAAACGTCCAATATTTACACAATTAAAACATTTAATAGGTAATTTTCCTTGATATTTACATGTGCCCTTTTTTGGCTTGTGGATGACTAGAGCTCCATTGTCATTTTCATCATCACTAGAGCTATCACTTGATTCTTGAATCTTAGCCTTCTCTTTCTTTGATGTCTTTAAAGCAATTTCTTTTTTTGAGGGTTTCTCTTGTTTGGTTCGCATATCATATTTTGTAATAATACCATGTAGCTCATCCATCTTTAGCTTGGCTAAATTTTTCATCTCTTTAATTCCAAAAACTTTTGCATCATATTTCAATGGTAGAGATCTCAAAAAAATTTGTACCATGATTGATCTTCTAAATTTGCTTTAATACCTTGAATTTTATTAACTATTTGATTAACTTACAAAAGGTAACTCACTATATTTTTTTCATCTTCCATCTTCAAACTCTCAAACTATCTTCTAAAAGTTTGAAGCTTAGCTTATTGAAAATTTTCATCACCTTTGTAAATATTTTCAAGCTTTACCCAAGTTTAATGAGTAGATTTACATTGAATAAATTTAACAAATTATGATTCACATAAAAAAATAGCATTTAAATCTTTAGAATTATTATCACTTGCTTTCTTTCCCATCAGAGTAGTTACAAGTGTATGTGACTCTTCATATTCCTCCACCACTATGTGCCAAGTTTAAAATCAAAGGGCCATCAAATATGTCCTCATCCTTATGCTCTAAAAATCACAATTTTTTCCATCAAACAAAGGTGCCTTATTTGTAAAAAAACCTTCATGTGATCCAACCATTATGCTTTCCCTGATCTACCTTCAAGCTGTAAAACTTTTTCAAAAGGAACTTGCTCTATACCAATTGTTAAGCACAGGATATACTGAGAGGGGGGCAAATTAGTATATCATATATCTTATAAATCTTTTACTTAATCAAATTGCACTTAACCATTCGTTCAAGATATGCAATAAAATTTAAAGCAATATGCACCACACAAGAGAGAGAGACACCAAATTTTTACGTAGAAAACCAAAATAGAAAAAAAACCATATAGAATAATATTAAGTATATGAAAGAGCACCAACTCAAATTATAAAGTTTAAAATCAAAAAATTATAGGATCACCAATCCCTTTGTTGAGCACCAACACAATAATTATTTGTGAGCACCAACCCACATGAACACCAACCCCTCACAAAGATTTGTGAGCACCAACCCACATGAGAACCAACCCCTCTTGTGTATAAAACACAACTATCTATCAATACTTCTTACTCAATAAATGATAGAACTCTACAATATCTCTTTCTATTCTCCCCTCTTTTCTTATATAAAACAAATACAAACCATGTAGTCTCTTGCATATTACAAATGGCTTCTCAAGACTTTATTTCTAGCTTTTCAAATGACCTTTGGCATTCACCCTTTGTGACCCTTTAATCCTCATGGAAAATGGCACCAAACTTGCATGACCCTTTATATCCTTTCATTTAAAATCTCACATGGGGACCCTTCATGGGCAAATTCATCCTTTCCCCTTTTGTCTTTGGCTTCATGACCTTTCAAATTCCTTAATATGACTCTTCATGGAAAATGTGCCATACCCTCTTTTGTCTTCACTTGGTGAATCTTATAATTCCTCAAGATGAATATTAATAGGAAAATGCATCCCATTCTTATTTTGTCTTTACCTTGTGACTCTTTGACTTCTCCATGGGCCCTCTTTTGACTTTTATGCAACCAAAAATATATTCATTAATATTAAATAAATATCAACACACTTTGCCAAGATATGAATATTAAAAACACCATTAAATGTTATGGGGCATTTATCACCAATAATTATAGACATTTGACATCAATTAAAATATTTCCAACAACCCTCTCAACCTAATAAATCTAAATTATTTGCTACAATCCATCAGTTCATCAAAATTTCATATACCAGTTTGGACCTTACAACCATCTGTAGTGTGGAGGCATCTCCTTCAGATGTCTAGTATGAGAAAAAAATTAACTACCTTAACCTTAGCATCATCCCACCTGACCTTTCAAAGAATGTTACCTAAAAAGTCTTTGTTCAAGGTACCTCTCATTATGCCATACTAGGGGGAATCTTATATAAACATGGCTTTGATGGTCTTCTCCTCCATTATATGCATAGTCATGAGATTCCCCATGCCATCAAGGAAATTCATGATGGATATTTGGGGGACATTTTAGTGGACTTATTGTCACTAAAAGAATCATGTACCTTGGCTAATATTGGCCTACCCTCAATCAGTACTACTATGACCATGTAAAGAAGTGTGTTAAATGCAAACAAAATGCTAACTTACATCATACACCTGCTCACAACCTTTAGGTATCTCAATATTATTGGCCATTTTCACAATGGGGGATTGATATCATTAGAGAAATAAATCCTCACTCATATTAATGACACTAGCTCATCATTACCACTACTGAATATTTCACTAAATGGTTAGGAACCATTCCCATTATCTCCATCAAAGCTAAAAAAATTATCGATTTTAGCAATCACCACATCCTGTCATTTTGGTGCCCCTCACAAAATAATAATTGATAATGGGAAATCTTTCAAAAATAAGAAAGTTTAAGACCTCTATAATGATTTTGGCATCAAGCTAAGTCATTCATCTTCCTATCATCTGCAAGTGAATAGACAAATAGAAGATTCCAATAAAACTCTTATCAAGATGCTAACGAAAGTTGTAAATGATTTAGGATGAGATTGGTATATACACATCTCATTTGATTTATGGGCCTACCACACTAGTATCTAAACTATAAAAGGTGCTACACCTTTTTCCTTGGTCTTTGGCATAAAATCTATCTTATCTCTCAAATTTTAGTTTCCCTCTCTTTGTGTGTCCTTACAAGACATCATTTATGAATAAGACTCATCAACAATGCCTCACACTCCTTGAATTACTTGATGAACAATGCCTTACTAACCTTAACCATCTTTACATCTACCAAGAATTTATCACATGTGCTTATAATAAACATGTAAAATAATAAGAGTTCAATATTGGAGACCTCATCCTTAAAGAAAACTAACATATAACAAACATGGAGAAAAAAGGGAAAATATGCTTTCAATTGGCTTAGACCCTATATAATCACCCATAAGTATGGATCAAGAGTTTATCATTTGTCCTCTCTTGAAGGCAAATAGAACCTAAACCTCTCAATGCTTCAAATCTATGTCCTTTCTACTATTAAGAGAGATCTAAAAGAACCATGTGGTTTAACTTAAGCTCACCCCTTGGTTTTATGAGATTCACCCCTCTGTTATCTTATTACCCTATTCCTCTTGGGGACATTTGATTATAATAGACCCATGTGATTATCCATCATAGTTTTATCCCAATCTTAAACATGGGTACCATTGCTCTACCTATGGCATGGTTCTCATGGATACTTTTTATCTTTAACTAGATGAAATCCCATGATCATTTGTTTCCCAAAAATAAATTTTCCTTGCCTATCAACCATCTTTTTTGGTAAACATCTTACCTTGATAAGGTTAACCTCTAAGCTTAGATAGATGGTTCATTTCTAAGAAAACATTTAAGTATTCTCTATGGGATATAACATATTATTTGCATCCATTTTATTAAAAGGTAGACTACACCCTCAAAGGATAGATTCTAAATATGATCAAGATAGATAGATTGATCCATCGAAGGATAGCTATCAAACATTTATTCATACTTAGACCACTCCCTCGAAGGATGGATAATCCAAAATGTCAAAAAATAATTATTCATAAAAGCTACAATTGGCTGAATCAAAGAACTTGAAGCTTCTCACATTGATTAGCTTCACCTCTCTTATAAAAACAAGCAATGGATGACCCTATTATCCAACCAAAGGGACACAATCAGTTTTCTCATAACATAATATATATTTATAGACTTCTCACATTGCTCAGTCTACACCTTGTAAAGGCATGGTCTTGTCTATTCTGGTTCTTAGGTCACTTATAAAAAGGGTAATTACATCCACATTAGTTTCCTATCTTATCCCTTTTTCTATCTATTTCCCTATCATCTCCTTTTTACCCTCTATAAATCAATGAACTATAAGCTCACTTAGTAACATGGTGTTTATAATGATACCTTTTCACTAGAAATGTCCTCATGCAAAGCCTATTAGAGGTTTATTTTCATTGAGATCCTATCTCACCTTGTTTCATAGGGTCCTTGCCAATGAACCCAACATGTCTCTTTCTATTTATATTCATTCACATGGACATTGTCTCTTATCATTCTTTATTAAAAAATTATATGCTTATCACAACATACCACAACATCATAATCCATAATAAACAAACATATCATAAAATTACCATTAGACAACAATATCCAACATTAGAATAAGATATTTCCATCACATAAAAATCAAGAACAACTTATTATAATCATAATCATAATCAAACCTTCATATATCATCACATGCCTATACTATGCAAAGTAATCATCAACATCATAAGTCTCATACATAATCATCATATATAACATATAAAATTAATATTAGTCATCCTCAACACATTATCAACATATAAACATTCATCTCATAAAAACATAACAATTAAAAACATCTCAATCGTTTGGATCATTTGTGTGTGTGTGTGTGTGTGTGTGTGTGTGTGTGTGTGTGTGTGTGTGTGTGTGTGTGTGTGTGTGTGTGTGTGTGTGTGTACATGTATATATCTTTCACTCATATATATCTCACATCTTTACCAAGTAGGATGGTATCAAAATCATAAACAAAAATATCTTGACCATGTGTATCATGATCTTAGGGCACCACTACCACTGGCCCCATCCACACCTGTACCTACACATGCACCTGTACCTATACTTGTGCCTATCCCACTACCTATACCTATCTTAGGTGGAGGACCTATTGGATGACCCACTACTATAGCCTATTGACCTGGGGATACAATCACTACTCCATTAGCTAAACCAACCTGCTACTATCCCCACTTTAGCTCATTAGGACATTGTGTTAGCATAATGCCCTCATAGTAATGCAAATCTGGTATGGCTGCTAGATATCTAGCCTATGTAACAAAACCTAGAGGTAACACCACTGCTATATCAACCCACCATAAAGAGTCTCTCTCTTGTCTCACTAAAACATGAGGGGCCCTCTCCTTGTCCCACTCTCCTATCACTATGGTAACCTACCCTTATAAAATGGCCACCTAACCCTATAAAGTGGTGACCTATGCCTAGGCCTGATCTTTCTACACTATCACTCCTCCCAGTTGACCTTGAAGAGTGGTAATCTTCCCCTATAATAGAACAATCTAGGCCTATGCTAACACTAGTGTCATCACTACATGTGGATCAACCTATGTTGGTCCCTATGCTAGAATAACATCCATGGGGCTCTGACCCCCATCCCCCAACCAAAAATGGCTACCATGTATTTACCTTAAAATCATGTAGGATAATCAACTATAATAACTAAATCATCTCCATCTCTGAATGGTAGCTCTTTATAATCTAACACCTCTTCTTGTGGCTATGGCTCTGGTAACAAAAACTCTACATCCTCCCTCCTATATTATACAAAATCTAGAAGGATGCCCTGAATGAGTATAAACTATCTCCATACTCTTTCAAATGGGATGCATTCATCTCTCCATCCTACCTCCCATAAACCCACCTCCAAATATACTATGAATATGTATGGTACCTATACCCAACCCACATAGGCCAAGTCATGTATGGTCTCCACACTATATCTCCAAGTACCAAGCTCTCCAAGGCATCTTAAAACTAATCAATATCTCTCACACCACCACTAGTACCTATCATCACCCCATCCCTCCACTAATAAATTCCAAATCTATAATCTATCAGAAAGTAACCCTCTATATGTATTCCTAATGGTTTTATCACTTTTATGTTCTCGTATGCCCAATAGTGAAGAATGAACCCCATGCTAATCTTATAATTATAGTGTGATCTAAAAATCCATAACTCTCTATAGATTTAAACTAGTAAAACTTGGGCCCATATGAAGATCATCCTCCTATGAACCAACTCCATAAGTACCCCTAGTATAACATAAGGGAACCTCCCTCTAATTGAATATGGTAGATCATAATAAGTCATTTCTAGCTACATTATCATCAATAGGTGCCTCTTTCTTGGGGCCCACTAGTATAATGGCCTAATGTTGAATCCCCCTACATGAAACTATGCATCTGCTGGATCATCCCTATATAAGTACTCTATAAACTTGTCATTTTCCTCACTCTCTATGTGGTAGATAGGTTCTCCATAAATAGGCAAGCATGTGATCTAATACACATCCTCTAAAAGGATGCTCATTTTCCTCATTGATATCTAGAATGTGTTGGTCACCAGGTCCCATCTCGTGATGATGGTGACTATTATCACAACATCCCTAGATAGGCATTGGTAGTGGTGCATCACTCCAAAACCAACTACTTCCATGTTTCTCCAATCATTGACTAATATAGCATCTCATACCTTTGTAAAGATCTCAAGCACTTGATATTGTATCTAGATCTGATCTCACACCTATAAAATAACCATATCAATAATTAAGAAATGACCTATCTCTATGTCTATAACCACTATTAAAAAACTTACATATCTACTAACACTATTTCATCTATCCTTTGTTTCCTATGCCTATCTCTCACAACTACAAAACCTTTATCTTACCTTGCATCCCATTCTAAATGGTCATTTAAAAAATTACCTACCTCTCACCGACTATCTATACTACACTTCCCAAATGCTTTCTTCTTTTATCCCATCTATATAACCCATAAAGTTTACACCCCTTAAACACTTGTTTTCATCTATAACCATTCTACCCTCCCTTCATCTTTAAGAATAAATATTTATCATCTCCATACTATTAACTTATTCTTCACAATGATCTTTTACACATTATCTATATTACTCGAAACATAACCTATTCTCAACACAAAATATTATTAAACCAATCAACGTTAATAAAATTTAAAACACACATAACCAATTCAACTTATTCCACATTAATCAATAACAAAACTCATTCATCAAATTAACCATAATATACCCCTATGTAAAGTCATCTATATAAATCTTATTCATCAATCAATTGCTATAAACCAATTACGCCCCATTTTTTGTAAACTTTTTTTTCCACCTAGACCCCTTCTTCCTTGACTATTGACAGATCTCCTCAACCATCGATAGTCTCCTAGGGGTATTTTAACCCCTAGGGTTAACCATCCCTGATGAGTTCAACCATCAATAGTCACTGTTAGTGACCATTAGTGGTGTGACTCGACCCCAAACCTCTTATATAAAACCCTAATCTACCCTATTTCTCCCTCCCTGCCATTTATAACTTCCATATACATATGTGTATCCATAATACCACTCTCATCTTATACCTAAATTCCCATACCCACTCTTCAAACCTCAAAACCTAGGATACCCAAGCCTTAGGGCATCTCTTATCAGAATAATATACCATTTACATGCATCAATGTATATTTTATAACACTTATTTTACACATTATAATCCATATCAACTAAAAGAACAAGGACCCTACCTCATTCCACAACCATTGCCAACATCTTAGTCCATGTCCAACCACATAATCATGAACATCTCTAGAATATTTCTTGACTCCACTCGATCCATCACATGTACCACTCTCATCTTGACACCTCACCACACTTCCACATACTAACATGAGCTCTTCATACCAAATGCTTAGAAATGACAAAAAACTAATTGATCAATTTACAAAATGAAGTCAACCTACAGACCATTTGCCTTTTTACCATGATTTTAGGGTTTTTCACCCAACCATTGATGGCTACCTAACCATCGATAGTTTCCTAACCCTCAATAGTTAACCCTAACCATCGATGGTTGCCCCTAACTATAGATGGTTAGGGTTATGATTTTTACCCCACCTTTCTCACCATTTCCCCCCTAAAAAAACCTTATAACACATATAAATAGGGCCATCTTGACCTCTTTAGGAGTAACCCTCTCCCCCAACTATTAATAACTATATTAGGATTTAAGTCCATGTTGGATTTACTATCCATGAGACTATGTAGGTAGCATCCTCTTTCCTAGTGCATTAGGATTTAGATTAGGCACTCCATACCCAACCAACCACCCACCCTATTTACCTTCATCCACCTCAACATTGGTACATTTTTGAACCTACATATTCACATACCTTGTAATAACCTTGACTTGTTCATAATGACTACCTTGATCTATTTTGCCTTGTGCATGACCCAACCCATTCATGTTTTATCAGGAGTACTTACTACCATATATACTTGAACAAACACTAACCTTTTCTAAGATAATTGATATGTGTGACCTAATCAACTATGACCAATGTTGGGGACTAGTTACCTTATTAGTTATCCTAAAACCAAAACTTATTATCAACATTAACAACTTTAGTCTTTACATTATTTTGACTCTCACACTTAGTCATATTTTGTGCACACATTTACATTTCAAATTCCCACACCTTTTTTCACCAAAATCATGACCTCCATTTTACTCTTTATCAAACCACAACCTAATTTTGGTGTTACCTCATCAACTCCTAGTTTGAGGGGGAATACCCTCCTCCCATACTTGGAGCAACCAAACTTTGACCATCACCACTCTATTTTTGTTTTATGGCTTATTAACCTAAAGTCAAACAAGAAAAAGGGGTAAAATTTAAACACTTGAAAATGTCCCCTTGGCTAGATTTTGGATATTGATCACCCTAAACTAGTTTTTAACCTTAGACTATTCACCTAGCTATCTCACTTTTAAAACACCCTTTACACTTGTTAAAGCTCTTAGGTACCATTTTCGAAACATTTTAGCAATATAATTTTTCGACCCATTTTAAACCCTTTTACACTTAGGGGTTGACCATCGATTATTAGCCTAATCATTGATAGTTAGCCTAACCGTTGATGATCAAGTATCCAAACTTGCAAAACAAAAAACATCTATCTATAGGATAGACTTGCATAAGAAAAATAAAAAATTTCCCATGCACACCTTATAGATTTGTTTCTCTTCAAATTAACATCTTTATCCTCATCCAACTTAGAAACTTCCTCTCTCCTTAACAATTTTGTGCTATAAATGCAAGGCTCTTAGAGGAGATGAGGATCCAAAAAAATTACATCCAAGCTCTTTTTTTATTTATGCCAGTATCTAAGACCTCAAAACTCTATCCACATAACTATTGAAATTTAGAGATACTATTATGTTTCCCAATTTCCTTTAGACCACTACCATCATCCATTTAGAAATTTATAGGTATCTCTTATTTGTTTTTATCAATTTATCTTCTTTATTGACTTATCTATCTTAATCAAGACACCTTCACTTCATCTCTCTAGAACCCCTTTACAATCCTCTACCCATAAGCCATTTCCCCCCTAACTCTATATCCATAGACTTCCCACAGGTAATCATTATTAGTTGTTGAACTGTCATCAGTCACAATAATCATTATTGATCACCCAATCATCATCGATCAGACCCAACCATCATTGGTTAATCTAACCACCACCAGTCACTATAAAAAAATAGCAAATTGTTATTTATAAGCATTTTCCACCTCAACCAACCCTTTTCCTATTTTTGACCTATTTGTAGAGACTGTTTAGATTTTTTGAACCAGATCTTGACCTATTTTCATGCATGGTATTGACCCACCATGCAACATTTAGTCACTTTATTAAATAGGTACTTTTATTTCATTCTAGGATAAGCATTTTCTTTCTTGTCAATTTTAATGAAAACATATTTTACTTTTGTTATCAAATCTTTTTATCATTAGGGGAGTGGATTGACAACTGTCCAAGGGAGCTTTCACTTCTTAGGTCTAGAATTATTAGGAAGTATATCCTTAATACTCATCTAACAAACAAGTTGGTTTACTGCAGTCTTATTATAGGTAGTCCTTCCTCTCCAAAAATAAGCTCTCACTTTTTTTGGTCATCAATGAGTGAAACATTTACCAAGTACACACCCCTCATCATTTGTTTTTATCTTTCAAAATAGAAAAGTTAAAAGTAGAGTTATAAATAGTAGGAAAAACATATCTAAGGGAGAAGAGAAAAAATATTCATATTTATACTTCATCACTTGCATGTGAGGGTTAATATATTGGAGATTTTCTTTCATCATTTTACATTATTGTGTAAATGATGGATCCATAAGGGGGTTATAAGTTTGGGCGTGACTTGTGTGTGGTATATTAGAGTTATGGACATTTTGTCTTGGGGAGGATGGTCATTGATTTTATTTGTGGAATTAGGAGGCTAAGGAATTTATTTATTTTGTGATTTGATCTAATTGATCCTTAAGGGTGGTTTTTCTCCTATAAGCATCGATGTAGTTTTTTTAGAGATGAACTTATTGTTCTTGGTCTTCAAGTTCTTGTTCATGGTCCATAAGGTCATATTATTCAAGTTATTGATTGGTATGGGTATGTTTATGGGGATTATTAGGCCGAGTGGATGGGTGGATTAGGTGTTTAAAAAGATTTTGATAAAATATAGGGGTAGTGTGATCCCCATTCTAATGACATGAGATAAGATCTGGTCATGGTTTTCATATATATACTGATCAATTTATGCTCTAACTTCATCAATATAAAAAAAGTTATTTGTGAATCGGTCTTCCATTCATCTAAGAGGGTGCATGTCACTATGCGTATCATCATGATCTTAGCTTCAATCACCTAGGTTCTTTAATAAGTTATTATCTTGGTTGGATCCTTGTCCCATTCTAATAATTTAGGCATGGGTTTGTATTAGCATGATGGATGATGGGTGTGATGAAATCAAAGTGATTAGATGTGTTTTGAGTGTAGGGTGATGGAAAATAAGGTGGATTTGAATAATAATTTCATATAGAAATCAAAACTAAGATTGGTAAAAGAGGATGATTTGAAAGTGTGTTGACCTTAGATTTATAGGGATGTAAGACTAGAGTTGACCAAGGATTATCAAAAACAAAATCCTTATAAGGGTTAAATATTGTAAGGAGACTAAGAAGATGATGTGATCAAGTAAATTTAACACTATAAAAATGATGATTGGATGGGTGTTAGGTATGAAGAGGAAATTACAAGGAAGGGATGGGTGTTAGACTAAAAATTTCTCAAGGTTATGTATGTTGATAATACATAGTCAAAGGATAGTAATGAAGACTTGAGGGATGACTAACCACTAAGATTTGATTTCAAGACTAATTTTGTATCCAAAGATGTTAATAAAAGGTATGAAATGGATGTTTGATGTGGTTTTGAGTGGTATTTATCCTAGGGATGTCCAAGTGTTTTAGAACAAAAATGAGTCTGATCAACTCAGTTCATAAACAACATGGGTATAATCACCACACATAAAAAACATAGTTAGTCATAGATCCTAATTTAGTCAAATGAATGTGTGTAAGGTAATTTTGTAGCATCTAATAACTTCATGTGATTTTTTAGGTCATTGAACCATTACAAAATCAACTGAACCCTCTCAACCCCATTTGCACTTAGTAGTTTCTTAGGAGTTATTCCTGACTTTGGTAATGAAATGCATATTACGGTTGATAGGTCTTAATATAGGTTTTAAAAAATGTTTATAAGGGATTCAATAATATATTCTAGGTATAGTGGGGCCCAAGTCTATATAGGGTGTTTTCTAATGCTTGGTTCAAATAATTTAACTCTTCCCTTTCATAGATTACCTATATAGGGTTAACTGCTTATCCTAACAATAGTTTCCCCTAATATTTATACTCTAGATAAATAAAGAGTTTGAAAAAATTCATGGTGATGAAATATGAAACACCAAACCCTAGTGACTAAGCCCATGCATGGGGATGAATTACACATCATATTCTATCCTAGACTCAATGGGTTAATAAACAAGGAAGTACATTTCATTTTATTGATTAATTACTTATGTAAGGAAAAAAAAATTAAACAATCAAGTCACACAACATATGATATAGAAAGACAAAATTATAAGATTTTGGAACCCATCCTACAAACACAAGGGTTAGGAAAAAAAATTGGGTGCCTTTGTCTTGAGAGGTCCTGCACAAAAATGGTTAGTAGTATGATCTAAGAAAAACCTCTACTTATCTTCAAAGCCAAGAATACAAAGTTAGTTTAAGGAAAAATTAAAACCATAGACTATGATGTATTGATTATAAATTAAAACTATTGATTGTAAGTGGTGATATTGCCTCCAAATAGCTAACCATAATGATCAACCAACAAGTTCTTACAAAACTATGAAAGTTAGATCAAAACCATGACTATTAGAGTGATATCGCTACTAAGAGATTAGTGATATTGAAGACAAATACCAAAATCTAAAGTTTCTATTTTTTGACTAATGTAAATGTTTGGATGATTATGATAGGTTTCTTAGATGCTTAAAAATGTAAATGCTTAAGAAATGTTTACAGATAGCTATGGTGGATTTAAATTTTTTAACTATGTATTAAAATGTGTATCAAGATGATATTTCTTTTAGCAAAATAAACAAAAACCTACACAAATCTATATAATATAGAGGTATATTTTATCAATTTTATCCTTAATTTTTATTTTTAGCTAAAAATATTAAATAATAATCAGATAGCCCCAAAAATTACCAGACTATAATATTTCTAATGGATCACAATATCAATAAATTGAAATCAAAACCATATATCTCCATTAATGGTACTGAATCAAGTGACAAAAAGGTTAAGGATGAGTTCTTTTACCATTAGATAATACTATTTATACCTTCCCTTCCTTTCAAACATCACACCATAAGTTTATATTGAAAGTTTCTTTACAAAAAGTGTGTTAGCAAAATATATTTTAAGACTTAAATAGTTAAATAAGACTGCCAAAGAGATTATATGATTAATAGTTTTCATGCAGATAGAGAATGATCAAATTAAACTTTTAAATTAGATATTAATAAGGAAACATTTACTAGTTTGGACATAAATCATAATAATGCAATTTACGATGGTGATATTGTGACTTGTAGGACAATACATGAATTTTGAAGTAGAGATATTACCAAACCCTAATATTTAATTCATTATTATTTTCTTGCACACAAAAGATATAAAACCCCTCTTTAGCAATAAAAAATAATCAAAAGGAGATACACAAATTTTTATAAAATAGTATAAAGTAGTTATATTAGGCCAAATTAGAAATCCTAAAAAATCATGATTAAAACAACAATATCACTATTACCAATGCAATATCACTAATTTTAAAGTAGCAGTATTACTTAAGTATAATAACCTACCAAAGAAGGAGACTGCTAGTAGTTATGTTTACAGTCAACATAATACCACAAATAACTATAATACTACAATTGCAATACCAATAATACCAGTGAAATGTCATAATTCACTTGTACATGATGATTCTATTAATTTTGGCCTTTGTTTCTCATCTAATTATACTTGCAAGTCACTAAATCACCTCTAACAAGCACAATAGGTTAGATTTAGGGAGTAGCAATCCCACTGTGGTTACCAATTTTTGAGTGTATTCTAGATTATTCCCTATATTGCTAATTTTAGAAATAAAAACCCAAAATGCAAACAAATTCAATGGAAGGGATAAAGAGATAATTAGATACTAAAATGGAATCAATTACCATCCTTTTGTCTACTAGATATCCTCTCCAAGATTGCCAAATTGATTTGAGTGAAAAATGAGTGGATTGTTGGATTGATTTATTAAGATTAATAATGGATTCAAAGGAATCTTGGCTTGTTGATGGATTTGACAAGGCTTATAAAAGTTCTTGAATAATGGTTGCATGTATAATGGATGTTCTCTATTTTTCTAGGTTAAGTTGGTCATGGAGGTATGGATTTTTTATATAATATATGGGATGGAAAATCAATGGCTCAAATATAATCTTGAGCTATTGAGATCAATGGGTATGGAAATTTCAAGGAATTTTTAATTCATTAGAAAAATCTACAATAGAGTATTATAGAGGAGAAGGAATAAATTAGAGGATAATTTAGAATTATCCAATTCTAGAATCTCCATTAGGGATTAGGGGTGTAGGAATTGCTAGTTTAGTAGGGTGGTAGATGGGTAGGTGAATAAAAAGGAATTTTAAATTTCCAAGTGGGTTAGTAGGTAGATTAATAGGTAAATAGGTTAATGAAGATGATTAATTGGTTATGAGGGTGGAGTAAGGTTCTTGGGATGTAGGGTATTTGATATAGTAATTATGATATTAGTTAATTGGATTGGCAATGTGATTATGGGTTAAATTAGAGGAATTATT
>JARHVA010000757.1:4382500-4563934 GCA_037957365.1 Torreya grandis
TCTAGAGCCCAGATCTAAACTTCATTAAAAACAATATATGTGATTCATATTCCTTCATCTACATATATGCATACACCTAAAACATCACATATATTATAGAGGATGTATACCCCTAAGTATGGATGGCCATTCATGATTCCCCATTACCTAGGTTATCTAAAATAATTATGGACATATTGATGAAAAAGGGATATTAATGGTTATAACTAGAATACACCATGATTATGGTCATAGGCCATAAAGTATCAGTCTTGTGTCTCCCTAAATATGTACCTAACAAACTAGCATAATAAGAAATCACATACCAAATATTGTGGGAGACATATGAATATAAACATAAGAATAATAAGAGATCATTTCATGGCTCTCACCTTATGATTGGTAGAATGTGCTATGTAAATCAAAAACACCTATATGATGCTAATAGGTACACAGAGTACTACTCACTATCTACACTACCACACAAGGACTAGGATCCTTATGGATAAGTATAAAAACACATTAAAGTCATTGGTATTCCCCAATAACATGATCCATATGATCGTGAATCCTTGTTTCTCAATTCTAAGGATGATGCCTAGGTTAAAGAAATGGAAAAAACATTTGGGTTGGTTGATGAACTCTAAAAAATCATTCAAGGGTAGCCCTTTATCTCAATTAAAAATGCACACACTATAATCCCACCCATAGGAGGATGGGATACCTCATATTTTTGGGTCAAAAGGACTTTTTATCCATTAAAAGACCAAGGGAAGCCTTCATAGATAACCCTTACAACATTAAAAGATGTAAAGAAATAGCCTAAATTCCCTGATACTTCACTAGGGGGATCACATGATGATTTAATCTATCTTACTTATTCAAATTCAAGACCTATCTAGCTAATTTCTACATTAATCTAAGAGGCTAATACTATGGTTACCTCACCCATACCCAAACAGGAGGTATCTTTCGCTACTAAGAAAGTAACTATTGATTACATGTAGAATCTAAGGGCTCACCTCCTTCCACAAAGTCCAAATATGGATGCACTATCAATAAAATGGACATTAGGAGAGGTATATAGAGATGAATCCACATATGAGGAGGAGGAGCTCCAAAGAGATAATGTTTTAAGACTCCAAGACACCAAGGGGAAAACACTACTACATAGAGAATAATCAGGTGAGGAAGCAATGCTTTTAATTTTTACTAATCCCATTATGTCCATTGGTTCCCCTTCGATTTTTAGTTCCTTTGATTCTATGTCCCTTAGTCCTAATGGCCCCCTTCCCCTTTGGTTCCCAATGTAGAGGTTGTTTCTTCTCACACTAGTGTCACACCATCTCTAGTTATTCTAAAGGTGGAGGATACTTCCTCTACCCCTACTATTTCTAGTCCACCAATAATTTCACCTCTTCCAATTGTATCTATTGTTTTCATTCCACCTATTTACACTATGGTTTCTTCCAATACTATTTGAGCACCCCCCAAAGACTAAAATAAAGGAAAAAAATAAATATAATGGAGTAGTGGTAAGCCCACAACTTCACATATAATCTAATTAGTTGGATTTACCATTGCCTCCCCCAGTTATTATCAAGACACTATTGTGGCAACAATTGTAAGGATGGAAAGAAAAAACTAGTGTATACGGTCCACCCACTGCCTTAGTATAGTGGTGTGGAATGGTCTAAAATAATTTGGCCTTCCATTCCTAATCCACTACTTGAAGAGGACTTGAAGTAATCCATAGTAGAGATGTTGGGTGAGACTATAGTTTAAAACACTCAACCAATAAGCACAACCCAATTGGTCCTCACATAGTGAGAAAATGATATACAATCATAGGCTTCCCAATATTTTAATCTCATAATTACATAGTTTCCCATTATGAGCTCTATATTTGATAAATCTATAGGGAGTGTACAAATGGTAAAGAAGAGGAAATAGAAGATAAGGCTAAAAATGGGGTTATTTTGAAACAAAGACAACAGGTATTCACCTTGTCTAAGAGAAAGAATAGAAAATTGGGGTAGTCCCTCTACATTGAGGATTTAAAATCCTATTTTACAACCCATAAGGATGCACTAATTGAGATTCATGAGGAAACCTAAATGGATAGGAAAGTACTTGAGAAATAATTATAACAAATCAGGGAAAGACAAAAAATAATGAATGTTCCCATATAGATAGAAACACATGTGAAAAATATAGCATCAATATTGTGTAATATCATAGAGGCCATAATTGTAATGAGGTCTAAGTTAATACCTCAGGAAGTTAAAACTACTAAATTATTTAATTCTTTGAAACAAGCTGAGAATAAATTGAAGCTCCTAATTATTTATACAACTAATAAGGCATATGGCCACCTCAATTTTATGGCACCATTAAAGTCTACAAATACCCTCACATGGTAGTCATCAAGACACAAAAATATAGAGAGTGGGTTTTAGCAGTGGAGACAATAATCCCTAAATATGTAGAGAATGATATCCTCATTTTATAGAATCTAGAGTATTTAAATCTCTCATAGGTAAGGGAATCCATGGATAGACTTATTAACAAAGACAATTTTGATCAACTTCTTTAACAAGCTTTAACTACATTAAAATAAAACTTACAAGGATTAACATTGGAATAAATAGAAGCTAAGTTGAATTTTAAAAGGAAAAATGTCATTGAGTTAGAGAAATTCAGGATTAACTTTAGAAATAATAATGTTAAACCTGTATGGCTTATGAAATATGGAAAAAGGGTACATAGACATCCTTTGTTGAACATGAATATTATTAGGTGTTGGCATGATATTGGTAACAAGTACTTTAAAGTTTTGGAATTAAATAATAATGTTGATGCTTCAACTTACAATTTAGATCAAGCTACCACTTCAATGCCTTGAACAATAAGCAATGCCATACAATCACTTAGCAAGCCTTAGTTTATGGTAGTTTTGTATTTAATCATGCAGATATGATTAATCCATATACTTAAATTTTACTTATAATTAGTACATAAATGTAAAATTTTCCTAAACTATTTTAAAGCATACACACATTACATTTCACTATACATGATAACTTATTTTGATGTAGTTGTAGTTAACTATGAGCATGCACACATACAGTTTTGATACTAAAAATAGAACTGAGGTTCTAATTACATAACATAACTATAATTTTTCATGGACTTGGAGGATGAGGTGACCATTCCCCAAATCCATATATTTATGTAATCATGCATTCCAAAGGGTTAATTTTTTTATCAATATAAGAAGAAATCAATTTGATTATCATGCAACTGTGTTGGTGTTCTTTGCTTCCATCTCTATGTTATTGAGGTCTTTTTTTCTTTCTTGTATTAATTATTTAATTTGAAGTGTAAAAAATCTATGGATAATTTTTATGGTTTTCATTGATGTATGTTAATTATATATGTATAAAATCTATTTAAATGTTAGTATATATCATTGATTTTAAGTAATCAATTAACTATGTTAATATTCTAAAGTGTGTAAAAGTGTTTTACCTTTGTTATAGTCTTATAGTTTTGTGTCATAGCTATCATAGACACCTTTTTAGTCCTAACTGTAATCTCCTAACTAAGGGTGTGCAATATCAACTCTAAAAATATAACCTTCAGTTGAAACCATTACATTTATTAAAAAATATCCCCCATAAACCATAACTATGTTTGCTTGTGAGTGTGAAACAATGATAAATACAGAGCATTTGTTTTGGAAACCCTCATCCATAAAGTAATAAACCTAAGAATAGACACTTTGAGACCACAAAACCTTATTTTCTATTTTACCCTTGTATCCTTTTAATGTTTATTTCATTGAAACATATTTGCTCTAAAATATATTCCATATATCTATCCAACTCACTTAAGTTTTGATTTATTTACTAGGATTCATTTCACTAAAATCAAACTTGGTTAATAACCTAAATGATCATCCTATTATTCATCCACAAGGTTGTTTAATCCATACCTATAATTTGTACTCTAGAGTGGAATTTATCTCCATTAAGATCCTAAAATGTTAGAGGTTACCTCATTAAATCTATGGATGTACATAAGACCCACATCAATAGGAAAAATATGGAATTAAAAGGAGGGCCACTTGTGTGCCTTATTTAGTGAAGGGTTATCCCCTATGTTTGAGTTACACTAGAGACAACCAAGAGATTTACTAGGTCTAGTGCCCAAGCTAGTCTTTTAGTTTCCCCTTTATTATCTCATTGAAGGCCTAGATATGTATCAATTATGCCCAATAGACCTTGGGTCAAGACACCTTATCCAATAATAAATATCCATCTCATAAGTCATCTTATGGCCTAACAACCTTGTTTAGTTAAATTTTTCCATTGTCATCCTAGGGGATGTGCATAATTTGCCTGGGAACCTAGAGAAGTATTTGTCTTCTTTCTCCCCTTCAGGAGGAAGAACTACATAGGAACACATCAAGTCTTTCAAGGATACTTTGAGGTTAATGAATTTTTTTGATGATTATGTTTCATGTAGGATTTTCCCATTTACCTTATAGGATGTTACCTATTATTAGTACCTAAACCTTCAAGAGAAATCAATTACTTCCTAGAATGCATGTTATAACACTTTTCTTACCCAATTTGGATAAGTTACAAGCCCTATCCTGGTGTATCAAAATTTCACTAATATGAAGATGGATCCTAATGAGACAATTAGGGTTTTCAACACAAGGTTTTAGAAGATGTAAAATTGGCTTAGCCAAGTATATAGACTAAAAGGAGAATTAACATTAGAGATGTAAAAAAATGATTTGGACACAATCACTTAGTGTTCTTGTGAATATTTTCCACTACCACCAATCTAGATTTAGAATATTAATAAGCTATCAATATTGATATATAGTTTAATCCTCAAGTACCAGGCACTCCCAATATTAATATTGGTTTTCTAGCCTTGAATCTAGTGCCTCATGTTAATCAAAATTTTATTGCTTTTAACTAGAATCAATTATATTCACTACCTCTTACAATAAAATAAACACCCAATTAGAACTATGGTTATATGAACAATCAAGTACAAATAAATATTCATAATTAGAAATAATATTTAGTTCCATCCATAATATAGTTGTATAAGGTGATGATTCTACCAAAGCATAACTAGATTTTATACAAATAATGGTACATAAATTGAGAAATGACTTCTTAAAAATGTAGGGGAATATGGGTAACACTACTAGCCAAAATAATAACCATATTTTTGGGTTTCAAATATATAATATATTTTTCAATTAGTCTACAAATAATACAAAATAATAGTAGCTCAACAAGTTGTCGAAAATCAACATAGTAGAAACAACTTTGCTTGACTGATGTAGAGTCCATAATACATCAAAACATGGTCAAATTTAATGTGTGTAATTATTTGTATTATTTGAGATATTCCAAATGGATATGGTAAGACAAGATGGTAAATAATCCACCAGAGTTCCAACTAGAAGCTGCTTCCTCAAGCACTAAAATGGTATTTGAAACACATGAGTTATTTTCCCCCAAAGAAGATGACAATGAACCAAAGGATAAATATGATGAGATACATGCCTTCAAGCTATATCAAAAATTTAATTATAATCTAAGTAATAATAAGCTCTTCATAATGTATACTCCTCTAAATAATACCACTATTCTATTGAATCTAGGGGGTGACAATAATCCACCTCCAACAAAAGGGAATGACTAGACACATAATAAAGATGAATAAAGCAAATGAGGGTATAACATTATTGAACATAACAAGAAGATTAAATCCAACATCACTCTTCATGAATTAGATTATATCACTAAATAAAAGGAGCTCATGTGAATGTCTATTATAGGGAAGTCAACTATAGAAAAGACAAGGGTTTCTCACATCAATATCATATTAAGAGAAAAATAGAACTTATACTTTTCTTATTGATTATTATAGTGTTTTAGAAAAACATATATAATTGTTTAGTTGATATGATATCTTTGACCCTAGTGATGCCAACTTCCATTTGCCAAAATCTTGGTTTGACTCCAAGCCCATCAAAGAAGATGGTTTCATAGGTAGATAAGAATGTGGTGCCTATAATAGGAGAAATAAATGATATAAATGTACAAATAGTATCTAATCAATGAGTGAAAATGATAATCTACATACTTTTAGTTGATATTCTATAAGGATATATACTCCTCACTATAGGCTAGTCCAAGATGTTGAACGAGTATGTAGTCATAGACTTCTGTCACATTTGGTTACGATGGAGAGGTGTTGTAAACCAAATTTAAATTGATCAAGAGATAATAATGAATGAACCTATTACTAAATATAATACAAATAATGAATAAGTATGATATAAATATCCTAACCTTTAGATTTACACCTTTACTATAATGTATGAGGTGTATGAACCAAAAGTCTAGGGACTTTTCCATTTATGGACTCTCCACTTCAATGGTGTAAGGTCCAAGCAAGGATCAGGGATTGGTGTTGAATTGATGGAAACATAAGGTAATAAATACTTGGTATAATATGTATTATAGTTCTCTTTCACCAAAAATAAAGTGAAATATGAGACCGTAATTTTGGGATTGCATTTTCCTCTAAAAAATAATGTCAAACAACTACTAATCTATGGAGATTCAAAACTAGTATTCAATTAGGTCAAGAAGAAATATAAATTCAAGATATCATACTTAAATATATAAAAACACAAATCTTGGGATTTAATTGAGTCCTTTGAGGATTTTGATAAAGTGGTTGTACCTAGAGAATAAAATGAAGCTGTTAATTCACTAGTTGCTTCAACTACCAACTTGGCATCTCTATAAGAACCCAAGGTCCAAAGATTCTCCATTGAGCTAGTAACTTTTCCATCTATTCCTAAAAACATGGAAAATTTCCAAGTCTTTGATGATTACCAATAAATCATCTAGTTCTTGATTAACTTTAAGCAATTTGAGTTTAAAATCATTAATGACAGAGATTATGTAACTATGGCAAGAGGAATTAGGGAAAGAACGAGTCATTCAACTAAAGAAAAAATACCTCCCTTTAGGGATAGCTTACTTGGAAAGGATGTTTGATCTAGATCCTCAAGTAAAACAATAAAGGTAATAATTAGAAGGAGATGTTAGATGCATTGGAACTATATTCTCATTTAGTATGTTGTCGACACAAAATAGTAATGGTGTGTGATGTGTACTAATGAATTAGAAGAAAAGAGTGATCCAGAGCACAAAAAGGTGAAATCATCATTTTGATTTGAAATGATCTGATCAATGTTAGGAATCCCATAAAATGAATTTAACCATTTACGGATACATTGGCCAAAATAAACACTTGTAAATGAAAAACTTGCACCATTTAGCATATTTTATGGATTTTGACCTGAAATGTGCATTTGAGTGCAAATCAAGTAAGATTGATAATTTCAACACAAATGGTGTTAAGAATTTGATGTCTACATTTTGCCCCTATTTGAGAAGGTGTACTAAGACATTTAGGTGAAGTAACATCATTTTAAAGAAAAGAGTTGTTAATAAGAAATTATAAATGACCCATGATGCCCCCTTAATAGGACATTATAGGATGCCAAAGAAGGATGGACTCTCAAAAAGAGAAAGTAAAACTAACCCATGGAATAGATCACATCCAAACAAGCTAATGATTACCATGTGGCTACCATCAATGATCCAAATATTAATAGAGGTATAATAGGCCCCATAGATGAGGTGAATGGGAAGGATTAAATCCATAAATATAAGGGATACACTTTAAACACACACAATTTGAGAGTGCAAGCTATGCACTTACAACATTGATTAATCCCAAGATAAGTTGCACTCCAAAAGGCTACCATCATGGGCAACAATGTGGAGAGCTTGGAATCAGAAAAAATGGGAGAATATGGTCAGCATAAAGATGCTAATAATAAGTTCTCGATAGAGAAAATTTGATCATGATAAGATAGTTGTGCCCTAATAGGGATAATTTTGAACATTGATAAAGAATAAATAATGGTATTACCCTATAGGGCTGATTTAGATTTGTGACTTATTTCAAATATTATGCCCCATCATGGGCAAATTGGCAAAAAATTATCTCTAAGATATAAACTATTTCATATGTTAAAGTGAGTGGGTAAAAACATAGATGTGATGGTGGAATGGCTTGGAAAGATAAAAAACCAAGCATACAAGAATGCACAAAGTGATGAAAGAGATGAATGAAAGATAGCCGAGCTAACCTAAATAGAAATTGAGTACTACCTACATAGTCTAGTAAGAACTCAACCCGATGTAGTTCTCATAGAAGTGGGAGAGAATGGAATGGAGGATGATGAAAAACTAATCAAATATTCAATTAGACTGATGATTTATGTGACTAAATGCACACCTAAGCATTGAGTTGAGTGATACAATACATAGTACCTAGATGCTTATTTTTATATCATGAGCCTATATAATTCATAGTGTTATTGAGAGTTATTCATCCTATCTATGTTGACGTGATGTCTTTGAAACTAGATCATAAAGTGCTTACTATAAGAAAATAAATTAGGCATTATAAGTATGAATAACTTAGAATGACATTGCATTTCAAATGCATGGAGATGGTTCAAATGTGAGCACTTATAACTAAGTGTTTCACATAAATTTTGCTTTATTTCCTTTTTAAAAAGTCATAAAACTTGAAAGAAGGGTGAGGTTAGTGAAACCCATATTTGGTTTGTACTCAATGATCCAAATGGTTGTAGATACTCCTCTTTGGCTTGGGAGGAAAGAATTGCAAATAAGAAAACACTAAAGATATGGTTGATTAGTTAGATAATGTGATCTAGGAATTTGACTCAAGAGAGGATGGTTAGTATTGTGTTAGTTCCAAAATGAAAACAAAATGAAATAAACACACTAATAGCATAAAATCTCTAGGCCTAGACACTAGGGAGAGATTAGTTAACAAAATCAAATGACAAGCACCAAAAAAAAGCAAGAAATCAAATACAAAAATTCCTTTACCTTCCTTAGATGATCCAAATGACTTTGTAATGGTGGCTTGATTGAGTTGTGCTTTAAGAGGTCTTCTTCAATGGAGTGTGGCTACATTCATCTCCTCTTATAACACCTTTGGCTTGTCGCTTGGCTTGGAATCAATTTGGTATTATAACACTAGTTACATGAATATTTTGGAACCAATCCTACATTATAACTTTACATAAATTAAGCTTAGAAATGATGTTGTGAGGCCCCCTATTTATACATTTTTGGATTTGATCATAGTCAGCCTCAAATATCCATCTCAAGATTGAGATGTGTGGTTCAAGATTAATTCAATTTTTAGAATCAAGTTTGTAATTATCCTCATCATGGCATTGGAAGAAGGGTCAATTTAAGAGGCATGGAGGGAATCATAGAAGGCATTGATGAGGCATGGGAGGCATGAATCTTGATATTTGTGACATTTATGGCTTAGGGATGTCTTCCCAAGAAAGGAGGTCACTTGATGATGCAGATATTCAATATTTATTTCCAAAACAAAGTATTCAACAAGTCTTAATGAAATTCATGATTAGGCTTTGATTTGGGTTAATTATCTCTTAAACATGATTAAGCACTTTATGCACAAATTACCCAAATTGATTAAAATACCTTGTTATTGGTCCTAAATTTGACTAGATTGTAATTGGAAGTCCACGTTAGATGCATTGGATGCATGTTCCCATTTATGATGTTGCCAAAAATAAATAACAAAGGCATACGTCTTGTGTAAAATATTTGATAGGAAAGAGTAGTCTAGAGCATACAGGTGCAAATTTGGCATTTTGAATTGAAATGAATTAATCAAAGTTAGCTAGCCCATAAATTGTATTTCCCTATTTAGGGATACCTAGGCCAAAATTGGCACTTGAATATGTCATTTTTACATCATTTATCATGTTTTATTGTTTTTAGGCCAAAATATGTGTTTTAGATAAAAACTAACCAAAAGCCTGATTGGAGGTTATCAACAACTAGTTTTAGGTGTCTAAAGTTTGCCCCTATTTAGGAAGGCATTGTAAGCTATAAACACAATAATATCTTCTCAAATAATGAGAAATGGCATGTATTCCAAAAAAAAGATGATGGTTAAAGAACAAAGCTCCAAATGGTTTTAGGAAGCCTATGATGATGCCCCCTTGAGGGAGTGGTCATCACATTTATTGATGGATGATCCCTCGAAAAGAAACAAGATGAAAGGTGGAATTAACCTGTGGTTGAGATTAATCCAAATGAGAAAATGCTTGCATGCATTTATGTAAAAAGGATACTAATTTACCCAAAGATGGTTATAATTAATAATAAAAGTCAAAATAATGATTTGCCCATAGATGATTATAATCATTAAAAGGACCTAGATTGGCTAAAGATGATTATGTCCCAGTTGAAGATGATTGCAAGCATAACTCAAGGATATAACCTAGAATATAGATTAAAGATGAGTGGGCAAAAAATGATGAAAGAGTTGGATAAAGGAATAATATTGATCAATATAATGATTTAGTTATACCTATCAATGAGGAGATGCTCATCTTGACTAGCAATGATACAACTAGAATGGTCAAATGAGTTAATTTGATCAAGGGTGGGATGCAAGGATTTTCCAAGGTACCAAAGAGAAACTTATATGGCTCTATTGATTATAGACCTTCATGAAGCTAATTTTTGTTGCAACATGTGATAGTAGGCTTCATGATAAAACACCATGAAGACTTGGCCAAAATATGCATAAGTACTGACTCTCGGTCTAATAAACATTTGAAAATAATGCATCGATGATAAAAATCATGATGACAATGTTGACATAAGAATATGGATAGACTCAAGAATAATGTTTATAATAAATCACTCAATTAACACATATAAATTGAGTCAAGGCAATAGTGCTGAAAACAAAAAAACATGAAAGAAAGAAAGCAAACAAACAAATAAACAACTTGAAATAAACAAAAAAATAGAAAGCTTGAAAACAAAAGCAAAAGAAAGCATCCTAGCAATGACAATGCCCCAATAAGGCAGATCAAAGATAATTGAATGGGCTTAAATAGGAAAAATATTTTTGGATTTTTGAAATATTTTAATGTTTTTGGAATTTTTGAGGTATTTTAACTCATTAGAGAATGACAAGATACCTGCTCATATAATGGTGAGAGAATTTGGCTTAGGTTGCTCACACAATAGTGAGAGCATATGGAAAGGGGGAATGAGGTGACCTTGAATGTATTGAGCATGACCCACATAGTCATAAAATGACCTTAAGTCATAGTAATTATTTCCACACAAAATGTGGGGAAAAACTAACTAGGTCCCAACAAGTTCTCAAATCTAGAAAATGGCTAGTCAAATGAAAATAGTAATGGCAAGGTGATGTGTCAATGCATGGTAAACAAGTGTTGCCCCTAGTTTTCCCATAAGTGTTTATAACTAGGATACAATGGCATAGGTCAATGATACTAATTTTCCCATAGGTGGTTATAATTAGTAGCAAGATTGGTGAAATAATGATTTGCCTATAGGCTGTTATAATCAGGCTCACATAAACAAACATGGATAAGATGAAAGATATCTTACCAGATCAACTACCAGACTACTTTCATAGACTGTTATTATAAACATGGATTTAAGTGATTATTGAAACTTGATTATAATCCTCTCATAAAAAGTGTAGAAAGAACCAAAGTAACCAAGTTCAAAATAGGATTATGTAGGATGACTAATTTGGTCTAAATAGGAATGAAATGATAGGATGGTATGGTCTTTTATAGATAATGATAGTATAGATAGATTGGATAAAATGGTAAGAGTATTTCCCCCCAAGTGATGAGGTAAATGGCAAGAATATTTGATAATGGAAAATGGATATGTAATAACGGTAATGGCATGGCAATGTGGAATGGTATGGTACATGTTTTTGGCCTAGGTTTGGTTTTTGATTCTATTATTCCTGTTGAGATGGAGATGCATGTCCTAATCAACAAAATATATGAATATAATAATTGATCATGTTAATTTTTATCCTACACCTCATCTAAATAGCTACTTTATCAAGAACTTGATGTAGATATGGATGTCGAGAATGTTGTTGTGTTCTTCCTTAGTCATTGATTCCGATTCCTTCAAACATTGAGATAAGGTATCATTATTGCCTCTGTAAAATAAAGTGTGACCGTGGATGGTAAACAAGGAAAAATAATGGATGGTAGGTTTGATTATGAAATGGAATGACAAATTATAATGGAATTTGAAATGGTGGAGAAACAAATGAAGATCGAGACTTTCAATCACACGTAATGTTGTTGATGCTATATTCAACATAAGTTTGGTTATGGTAGGGCCAAAGAATTATTCTCTCGATAAGACCACTAAACTCTTTTGTTGTTTGATCCTGAGAGTAGTAACCATCTGATTAAGCTATATATTAGAAGCTATTTTGATTTGATCTTTGGTTTTGTCTTCATCAAGTAGTGATGACTTTTGTGCTCAACTATTAGTGCCTCAAAAAGGTTTTCACTATTGAAGTTGTATTGATTATCCTATAACACTTTTGAAAAGGTTTCAATAATGAAAATTGGATTTTGACTTTGATTTTATTCTAGTGCTTTCAAAAAAGTGTCACTAAAAGAGGTTGAGTTTGATCTTTTCTTATCCCCTAGTGCCTTCAAAAGGTTTCACTAGAAGAGTGTTCTTATACTATATGAATGTTATCTTGGCCTCCTTACTCTTCTTTAACATCTATATCACCATGGATGTAGTTCAAAAAAGTATGATTCTATCTATCCCAATTAACACTTGTGGGAGATGGAATCTCAATAATATGGATATCTTAGTTGATGGTAATGACATGTGGAATAGTAATGGAATGGGGAGAGGCTACAAAATCCTCAAAAGATATTAGGAGAAATTGTGTTGAAGCTGAAGTACTCATCCTAAAAAACCATAGAAGGATCAAAAATGTATTCAAATTGATCTGCAAGGCATGTACAACCAATGTTGTAATAGCCATGAACATATTATTCTTCTGAATCTGATCCTAACTCAAGTAATGTTGATTACAAAATGGTGAGAGCATTCAAACTAAAAAATTTCTCATAAAATGGTGAGAGAATGGAAAAGGTGTGACCGAGCTGACCTCAATAGTAATTGAGCATTACCTACATAGCCTGAAGTAATTCAAGTCAATGTAGCTCAAATAACATGGTAAACATTACATAATGGTATAATATGCATAAAAAGGGTATATAGGGTTTCCTTTAAGAGACGAGGCATGGTAATGGAAAAAGGGAATTGGAAAAGTGAAAATTGGTTCTAATACTCTTGCTAATAGGGAGATGCATGTCCTAGTCAATATGTGAGATAATATAAATGATCAATTATAAAGTTACTATCTAACACCCTTTCATAAAAGCTTTTCTATCAAGAACTTGCTACAAATCTAGATCTTAATAATGTGTTCATGATCTTCTTAGGTCATTGACTTTGATTCCCTTAAATGTCAAGACAAGATATCCTTATAGCCTTTACAAAGGAAAGTGCTTCTAGTAATGATAAATAATTTTAGGATAAATGATATAAGTACGAAATGAATAGGTGGATGAGAATGAAATGTATAATGAATGGGAAATAAATGAAAGTTGGTAATTTCAATCACACGTAATGCTGCTAATGTTAGATTTAACATAATTTTTGTTGTGGTGGGGCTAAATACCTCTAAATATGCTCTTGATAAGACCACCAAATTTTTATATTGTTTGATCTTGAGAGTAGTGACCATTTGATTATGTTGTAGATTGGAAGCTATATTGATCTAATCATGAATAACATCTTTAATAAGTAGTGAAGAACTTTTATGCTCAACTATTAACACCTCGATGAGGTTTTCATTGATTAATTTGTCTTGATTATCCCTTAGTGCCTCTTATAAGGTTTTATGAAGACCTATTAACATTTAAATTTGATTATATTCTAGTGCCTTCAAAAAGATTTCATTAAAAAATGTTAATCTTGATCTTTGCTCATCCCCTAGCACCTTCAAAAAGGTTTCACTAGGAGATTATTCTCCATCTACATAAATTTGGTCATCATCATCGTTATATTCTAAAAATGGTATATCACCATGGATGTAGTTAACAAAGTGTGATTCTGTCGATCCTAATCAACATTTTAAAGAGGTGGAATGTTAATATAATGGATATGTTGGGTGGGAATAATGGAATGATGAATGGTATCAAAATTATCATAGAATATACTAGGAGAACCCATGTCAATGCTAAAGTAATCATCCTCAAAAATAATAGAAAGATCACAAATATATTCAAATTGATCCACAAGGCAATTATAACTAATGTTATAACAACCAATATTGTATTCTATTTCTAAATCTGATTATGATATAAGGGACTTTGAATCTGATGTCACAACTAATTTTGATTCTATTTCTAATTTGAAATCTGATGTCAATTCAAAAATAAAACCTAACTCTAGTGTTGTTTCTCCATTTGATGTGGTTGCTTCTATAGTGATGTTCTATTAAATGCTTGGTATTGAGAAAGTAATGGCTTGTGATGGCATAATGGGCTCAATAAAAATTGATTCATCTTGGAAGGGTTCAACATAGATTTATTCATCTAAGTAAAGCCCCTCAAATAGAGGAATCCACTCGAGAGGAGACTAAACAAAATATTTTTTGTCAAAGTGAGACTTCTCAATGAGTGGAAAAATATCAAGATACAACTCTATAGATACTATTTTGTCAAAGGGGTAAGGCTCTATAAAAATAGGACAATGGTCAAGGTAATGATTTTCCCAAAGGTAGTTATAATCATTAAGAGGTGACTCAATAAAGACTGGATTCCCTGAGTGAGGCTCCATAATAATAGGTAAAATATCAATGGTTGATTCATCACAAGTTTACTCATCATCAATAGGTGTCTTAATAATAACATCATGGATTTGGTTCATAATTGGTCGTAAAATATCAACTATAAACACATTATGATTCTCATAAGATGGATCTTGAAGAGGTAATGGTTCTTGTTGAGGATCAAATATTGACATAGAAATTCTAAAGTGGGGAATGTTTGGTTCAGAATAATCAATGGTTCACAATTGAATAATGAACTCTCCAAAGATTAGACTATTGAAAAAGGGATAGAAAATAATGGGTTCACCAAATGAAGGTTATTTAACAATAGGTTCTTTAAAAATTGGTGATATACCAAGAATGGTAATGATTGGATGCTTCATAGTTTGTTTTTTCACACAAACTAAAGGAGGAAGTCCTAAAATGGTAACCTTCACATGTTGTGGAGCTTGATCACTTACACAAGTGGAAGGATTATAGCATAATATGGTAACCTCCATGCATTGTGGAGCTTGATCTCTCACATAAGTAGAAGGGGGATATCCAAAAATGGTAACCTTTGACCATGGTGTATGAATTGAAGGGGAATAATGATTTCCTAAATTGGTAACCTTGGCACATTACAGAGTTTGATCACTTACACAAGATAAAGGAGAAAGATGGTATCCCAAAATAGTGACCTTTGGGTACATTACACAAATCAAAGGTGAAAGGGGACATCCTAAAATGGTAACCTTCAAGCACGATGTGCAAATCGAAGGGGAAGGAGGATTTCCTAAAATGGTAACCTTCGCATGTTATGGATCTTGATCACTCACACAAGCTGAAAGAGAGAGAGGGTATCCTAAATTAGTGACCTTTTGATGCATTATAAAAATCACAAGTAAAGGGGGACATCTTAAAATGGTAACCTTCGAGCATGGTGTGAAAATCAAAGAGGAAGAATGAGGATGATGTATGACAATCAACATAAATGGGATTGGCTTTCAACAAATGGGCCCAAAGAGGGTGACATCCTTAAATAATATGGAATGCTCATGTCTACCATACAAATTTTCTACTTTGAAATTAGGGACACAAGAAACCCTATCATGAGTATAACTTAGTGTCATGGTTTTAAAATATTGTTCTCAACATTTGGCAAGATTTGGACAATGTTTTAAAAACATTTAAATAATATATATGTTTTGATCTTTTCTAAACAAATGACAAGGTACCAAAAGAGACTATAATAATAAAGGAAGGTGCTGTAGTACCACATAAAATTATAAAAATGTGTTAATCAAATTACTCAACCTTTTGGTAAAATTGAAATTGTAGGAATTGAAAGAGGGTATGATAACTCAAAAATCATAAAGTGTCACTAGTACACTAGAACATAGACTTTTGAGATATAGTCAATACTATAAAATGTAGTTCAAATTTGATGAGTTTATATTAGAAAACTATAATAAATCCATTTGGATCATGAAGAATACAATACAAAATAAGAGACTCAAGATGTGGACACATGCAAGAATTCCTAAGTATAAATCTAGAACCAAACGGGTAACACATCGTCACCACATCGTAACAGGAATGGTAATATAAAATATGTTCTAAAACTTAGAGTAAGAGTGATGCAAAATATAATTTAAGTTCACCAAGATGATAATGTGATGATGATTTTATAATTGCCTTCAATTCAAATGTAAAATTTAATTCAAGTTAAAATAAGTCAAAGTGCAAATGACAAACCCAATGTAACACATCAACCTTTAAAACTTAGAAAAGTCCAATTTTAAATTTAAACTATTAATGAAATAATTAATAAAAATTATGAAAATGGTTTAGACTCAAATGGGAAACACAATTGTGTCAATTATACCAAGATGACACAATGTTTAGGATGATAAATTTGAACAAGGAAAAGATGATTTTTACTTGGACAACATAACACCTCCTTGTTCAATAAATTGTGGAAAATGTGTTTGGTTATGTTTATTTATGTTAAAAAACAAGTTTGAATAAAAAACAAGACTAATTAAGCTAATTACAAAATATAAATACAACAAATTAATCATCCTAAGTCCTAAACTAACAAGGTGTGGCAAAGTGAGTTTAACTAAACTAGCAAGTTTTTAAATGTTTCTAAATGGATCTCATGCCAACTAACTTTCACATCAGTAAACAAGAGAAGTGCACATCATTTGGGTCCACATCATATGACTTATTGTAAAAAGGTCTTACACTTTTTACAACCACTACATCTATTTCTTGCTTAGTGTAGTGCGATGTCTAACATGCTCAAACATCCTAGGCTTGGCCTTTACTAATGAATATGGTTTAACCACTCAAACCACCATCCTAGTGAGAGGATCCTAATTTATATACCCCTTATGGAAAGGGGTTGAAGATGATGCTAGGATATGAAGCCCCAGGTCAAATCTTCCCTATAGAACTCATGAGAGGTAATGAAGTCCCCCTCCCAAGTAAAGATACAATGAAATAAAAACTAAGTGAAAGAGATTTATGGTTGTTTCTAGATCACTCAAGCTATATGGGTCTTGGGGAGAGCCTTCACAACATCTCTTTTACACCTTTGGACTAAGTAAATTTACAATGAAAATGGCACTTTTGATCCCACAAGTTCCCTAAATGGGATGGGGTGAGAGCATACACACATAAATTCCTTTTTTCTCAAACAAATTTAAACTTAGGAAATAATGATAAATGACTTACTTAAAACAAAAATTTGAAGTGAGTTCAGTTTTATAACACTAAATTGAAATATTTGGTGGTGTTCTTTGGCCCTTTGACTTCAAGTTGCAAACGTTTGAAAGAACAATAACAAAACTATTCAATTAAAAACCCTAAAGATTTCCTTTAGGCACCAAATGAAAGGTTCCTAATTATTTTCAAGAATTCCAAAAGAGGTTTAAAAATATATAAATAACATGATTTGGCAATTTTCAAAAAGGTCCTACAAGAAAATTGCCAACAAGTTATTTAGCCTTGAATATCTTTTTCATATAAGAAAAGCAAACTTGAATAGTATGATCTTAGGTTTAGATGACTTGTTAACACAAAGGCAAAACCTCAAGAAATCAAACACATTAGATTAGACTTGGTTAGAAAAAATATCAATAAAAATTTCAAGGCAATGATTAGACAAAGAAAACACAATTCAATGAAACCAAGTAATGATGATTAGAAACATTAGAAAATTTCAAACTCCTTTTTAAAGTTTTTTTGAAAACATTTATGCAACTTAAAGATAAAATTATAACATATTATGAAAATTTAGAAGAAAATATGTGGTTTAAAAAAATAAATCATAAAAAATGGAGTTTGTATGACCCCAAACGAACTCCACAAAATGGTCTATTTAGCTTGCTATCTCAGGCCACAGGTTATCAGACATAGTAGTAGCTTATAGTGAGTCTAAGCCAGGGTTTTATAGTCCAAGCCATGGATTTTAAATTATATAATTCCATGAATGGAATTTTGATTATTTTTAAACCTTTTTAAGCCTCAAACTCTAGGATTCTGCATGAAATTGATTAGTAGGATGATTGTAGGCACCTTGTGATCAAATTTGTGGGGTGTGATCCCATCGGGCATGCCAAAATGTAGAGTTATATTATGATTGTTGTTAGTCAATAATTATTCAATAAATAAAAAAATACATAAATAAGTCAATAAACAAAGCCAAACTATTCATGCAAGGGTTGTTAACAATAACAAGATACAATTGAAAGAAATAGATCAACCATTACCTTCCCAAATAACTCCATTACTCAAAGGCAGCTCCAATCATGTTCTCCCCTTGATCTATAGCTCTAGTCTTTATCAACAATGACTTCTTTGCTCCTCCATTAACTCAAGAACTCTATACATAACCCACACTCATGATAAGAACTATCTAATTTCCTATTAAATGAAGCTAATCCAAATGAAAATAACAAAATAATCAAAACACAAAGAAGTTGTGGAGATATTTTATCATTATAAGTTTACATAAGTTTTAGCTTAAAAATGGTAGTGTGAGGTCTTCTATTTATAGATTTTTGAGATTGATCAGGATCAACCATGACCATCCATCTCAAGATTGAGATGTGTGACCATGAATTAATCTAATATTTGTAATTAAATCCATAAATATCCTCATCATGATTTGGGAATTAGGGGAATTAATGAGGCAGGGGAGGTATTAAAGGGCATGGGAGGCCATAATTTAGATATTTTATGCATTTATATCTTAGGGATGCCTTCCCCAAAAATGATGTCATTAGGTGATATAATTAATAGGAATCAATTTCCAAAAAGAAATATTCAAAAACCTCTATGGAAAATCCACTTAAGCTATTGATTTGAATTAATTATCCTTAAACAAGTTTAATCAATATTTGTACAATTCTTTGGAAATTGGTCCTTAATTAATCAAAATGGTCAGAAAGTCATATTACTAGGTCATAACTTGACTCGAGAAGAAGTAGAAGGTGGTGTTAGATGCCTTGGAAATGTATTTACATTTAGGATTTTTCCAACACAAAATAAAAATGGTACATGATGTGTACTAATGAATTAGAAGAAAAGAGTGATCCAGAGCACAAAAAGTTGAAATCATCATTTTGATTCAAAATTATTTGATTAAAGTTAGGAATCCTAAAAAATAAATTTCCCCCTTTAGGGATACATTTTCCAAAATTGGCACTTGTAAATGACAATCTTGAACCATTTAGCATATTTTATGGATTTTGACCTAAAATGTGCATTTGAGTGAAAATTGAGTAAGATTGATAATTTCAGCACAAATGGTGTTAGGAATTGGGTGAAGAATCTAGTCACCCAATACAAACATGTGATTGTGTGAATATGTGTGAACATGTGATTGTGTGAATATCACCACTAGATTTGGCACACCCATTTCTCTAATTTGTGACAATGAGCTAGTATTATAATTAGCTAAATTCACTAAATGGTCTCATGATAATCAAATCACTATCAGATCATCATCCAACCATTACCCACAAGGAAATGGATTAGATGAATCAATAAACAAGAACTTGATTGACATGATTAAAAATTTAATAGTAAACAAACCTAGAGATTGACACAATCTAGTGAAGTATGCACTATGGGTTGATTAATCAAGATAAAAGTAGACCCTCAAGGGTTTGCCTTACTTGTTGGTATATGGATGATAGATGGTTTTCTCAAATGTGTTTATATTACCAACATAGTTTATGAAATAATACATGGAACCAAGTGAGAATTTGGAGTATCGATTACTAGACATTATAGAGATGGAAAACTCAAGGAATGATGCCTTATATAATTTTACTAAACATCAAAACATAGTCAAAAGGTGGTTTGAAAGAAAAATAAAATTCAAAGCATTCAAAATAGTTGACTTGGTGCATCTATGAGATAAAGCCCATGAAAATAAAGGATATCATGACAAATTTAGCCCATTATGGATTAGGCCTTATCATATTTTAGAGAACCTAGGTAACAATTATTTCCATTTGAAGGACCTCCAAGGCAATGAGATGACATATCCAGTCAATGGACAATTTTTGAAGATTACTTCATGATTATACCATCTAGTGATGTCCCTGAGTAATAATAGGTGTTGTTGTAAAACTAAGACTATAATAAATTTATCACTTTAGTAAAATATATTTATTTCTTTCATAGAATAGATTCCATTATTCCTAGGTTAGCATTTCATATTTTTAGCATTTTGTTTTTCTTAGTTTAGTTCCTCACTTTCTAGATTAGATGTTTTCTTTGTTCCATGGAAATTTGATTGAATTCACCTAGTATGCTCAAGTCTCAAACCCATTGGGATTATTATAACATGTTAATAATGTAAAATACTATCCTATAGGAAATCACACTAAGAAAAGGTATAGAAATTTAATTACTTGTAGGATTTATACCCTTGTTTTTTATATCTTTATAATTTAGGTATGCTATAAGTAAATTGATCATGACCAGGCTACCACTAATGCTTCAATCACGAATATAAAAGTTACTCTCATTAATGCATGAATTTTTTAGAAAGTTTCCTCACTTTTAATGTATGAAATGCACCTCTCATATTAACAATTTTTTAAATAAATAACCATTGACATGGATGTAGTTGGTAGAGATAATATGGTAAAAATTATGCTTACATATATACCATCTCACTATGGTTTCTTCTCTCCCTATTCTAGAAATATTCTATAAAATAAAAATATAGAAAAATGAAGATCAAGACGTCCCAAATAGAGTGATCCAACAAACCTAAATAAAAATCCAAAGGTTATCAAAAGCTTAAATGATGAAATAAGGTCAATGCATTATGTAAGAATAGAGGAGGAAAGAGAATGAACCTATGGTACCTATATTGGGGCTATATATGCCTATCTGGTAGTACAACAATGTTAGAGCTTCCCCAATTTTTAAATATTTTTTCTAAATAAACATAATAAAACTTTCATTTATCCCAAGTTTTTGATAAAATCCTCATAACAAGGGTAAAAGGAAATCAATTCTTCACACACAGATATAGGGCATGAGTAAGGAAAGTGTGTTGTATGTGGTTTTTAGAAGTCTATTTTGTGTGTTTGATTCAACTATTCTTTTGTGGAATGATCATATTTTATCTAGACTTATTAACCAAAGGTTTTAGGTTCTTAAACAATCGATATTATTTCCCCTATAATTCACCATATGCGTACCCAACATACCCCCATTCTTTTTTTAGAATAGGGACCCACTATATTTTTGAAAAGGTCTAGATCTATCTTGAAATCATTATAAAGTGAGATATTTATGTATTACACTAACTTCACTATTTTAAAAATGTATGAACATATTTTATTTATTTAAACTAACCTACTAGCACTATTTGAAATTTGTGTATGTAGAGGTCTTAGGTTATTTTGATCTTCAACAAATTTGCTTTCAACTTTGGGTTGCGAGATTTGGTCTTTGAAACTTTTGTTTAGAATCTTATCTTCAGTATCTTTTAGCACTTGTCACCTATATAAATAAACATTAGCATGAAATTAATCTTCAATTTTTTTCACATTTTTTATTCAAGATAATTATTTGGAGTTTTTATTTGTAGATTGGGCCTTCAAAAATTTATCCACCATATATTAAAGTCTTCACCATTTTCTCTTCATGAACTAGGTTTTTAGAATTTTTACACTTTAACTCATTTTCATCTTTAGATAAGTTTGTTCATAAATTTTATTTATCTCATTATGGTCTTTGGAGAATTTGTTTAATGAAACTCTTCAAAAAATGTACTTGACATGAAATTGGTCTTTGATGAAATTATTTAGAACTTTTATTTGATGAACATGTTCAGAGAAATCATTTGGTATTTTTTTTAGGATTTTGGTTTTAGGTATTTTTATCTTCATTGAAAGTGTTCAAAGGATTTGGATTCAAGGAAACTATAAGAAACATTTGTCCATATCATTTTGGTCTTTGATAAAAATGTTCAAGACTTTTGTTCAGAAGATTCATTTGTTTAGAAAACACTTTTTGAATAGAATATCTAAACTCCTAACTACCAATAGCCTCCATGGAATAGTAAACCTAATCAAAATAAGTGGCAAAACAAAAATTAAAAAAAGGCAATGATGTGGCACTACTATTAGGCATCAATAGTGCCTAGGTGGCATACCCACCAAATGAAGTGGCAAAGTTTGAATTGAAAAAATAGCATAAAGTTATAGACGTTGGACATCAATGGTGCATGAAATATAATTAAATTTCAAAGATATATCAATGAATTGTGAATAAATGTTGTACTCACTAATCCAAAGTTAACTTCAAACTCACTTGCTTCCCTACCAACAAGCCCTAGCTACCAACATTTTAATCATATAGTGTATACATAAAAGTCAAGCCACTAAATAAAAAACTAGGATGTTGTCAATATAGTCAATTAGCAATGGAATCCTCATCCAAGACATTTTGAGGAATATTTCCCTCATCAATATTATCTATAAAGGATTCAATATAGTATAATGACACCATCTTTGACCCCACAATATTCAACAATGACTATAAAAATTATTTACCATTATGGGAGGTGATTCACTAGGTTTACACACACACTCATGAGGAGAATTTCCCTCCATCCCAATGATAATTGGATGAAGACCTCCTCCCATTAAAAGTCTAAGGAATTCAATTTATAATATTAAATTTTGAGGTCATCTCATGCATTGACCTCTTATGAGACTTGTTTTTCATTGGAAAAGTGACTGGTGGTGCATTCTTGCATAATTTAGAGCATAAGACCATCATAGTGTGAATCTTAGGGGATGAATTCCAAAGGTATTTATCTCCCCGCTTAATATATTCTACATATTATTTTCATAGGGTAGTCTCATAGAAAATGTAAAAGTCCATTTATAAAAAATTAAGTAGCTAGATGATTACCAAGGGACCATCAATCTAAAGGAGAAGTAACTAGTACCCATGACTAAATTTATGATGGGAATCTATATTAGGATTTCCCTACTAAATAATTTATATAGTTAAACTAATATATAATTTCTCCACCTTGAGAGGGTTCCATTTTTGGAATTATTGATGACCTTAAAGTTGACATTCACTATGGGGGATGTAATTAGTGTGAGGCTATGAGAATAGGTGTTTCACAAAGATAAGAGGCCCCAGGGAGGCCATTTGCATATGATGTCCTAAATTTATATGTTATAATAAGGAAATTTTATGTATAAAATTGGTCACTTTGGATCCTTTTTCTAGACTTCATTAAAAATCATATATGTGATTTATATTCCTTCATTTACATATATGCATACACCTAGAACATCACACACATTACATAAGATGTATAACCTCAAGTATGGATGGCCATTCGTGAGTCCCCATTAACTATGATATCCAGAAACAATTATAAAGACATTGATTATCAAAGGAAATTTATGGTTATACCTAAACTACACTGTGTTTATGGTCACATGTCACATGTCACAAGGTAGCACCCCTGTGTCTTCCCAAATATAAACTCAAGAAAATGGTAGAAAAAAAATCACCTACCAACTATGGTGGGGAATAGATGAAGATATGAATTAAAAAAATAGTTCCTTTCATGGATATAAACTCATTATTGAGATAATGTTCTATGTAAATTGTAAACACTTCTACAAGGCTGGTAGGAACAATGAGTACTACTCACTAGCCACACTACCACACAAACACTAAGATCCTCATGGCAAAGAAAAAAATAGATGAAATTCCTTAGTATTTATTACCAACATGAGATATATTATCATGACTTTTTGTTTCTCCATGCTAAGGATGCTACCTAGGTAAAAAAAAGCATAAATAGTCTGGTTGGTCAAGGACCTACTAAAAATCATTCAAGGGTAGACCTTTATATCAATTATAGATGCACACACTAGACTCCTACCCATAATAGGATGAGATACCTTATATTTTTGGGTCAATAGGCCTTATCTACCACAAAAATACTAATGGGAACCTTAAAAAATACCCCTATAGAATTAAACATTGTAATGAAAGAGCTTGAAATGCTTGATACGTCACTGGGGGGAACACATGATGATCTAATCTATTTTGATTCTTTAGATTTAGAAGGACATGCCTAGATAATTGATACATAAATTTAAGAGGTTTTTACTATTATTAAATCAACCACACCCACATAAGAGGTATATTCCACTACTAAAAAAGTAACTATTTGTTACAAGAGGAAGCCAAGGGCTCACCTCCCTTCATAGAGTCTAGATATTGAGGCACTATCAATAGAAGGGTCATCAAGAGATGAAACTAAAATTTAATCCATAGATGAGGAGGATCTCCAAAGATATAAATTTTTGAGCTTCTAAGACACTAAGGGAAAAACATCACTACATGTAGAATAATTAAGGAAACAACCCATTAAATTTCTACTACCCCCATTATGTCTTATTTTTTCCCTTTGAATGTTAATTCCTTTGATTATGTGTCCCTTAGTCTTTATGTTCTCTTCTTCTTTTGGTTCCCAAGGTAGAGGTTGTTTCCTCTCATCTTATTTTCCAACCTTATTTTATTGTTCCAAAGATGGAAGATACTTCTTTCACCTTTGTTATTTATACTCCACCAATAATTACACCTCCTCCAATTATATCTATTGTGTCTATTCCTATTGTTTCCACTATGGTTTCTTTCATCACTACCCCATCACACCTAAATAATAAAAGTAAGGAAACTAAGAAATTCATAGGAGTAATGGGATTTCCACAATTTCATGTACCATTTACTCAATTATTTTACTAGTGCCTCCACCCAGTTCTTCTCAAGACACTACTATGGTAAGAATGAAGAAGGTTGGAAAGAAGAAACCAATGTATATAGTCCATGCACTGCATTAGTATGGTGGTGTGGACTAGTCTAAAATAATATATCCTTCCCTTCTTGACCCACCACTTGAAGAGGACTTGAAGTAATCCTCAAAAGAGTTTTTGGGTGAGATTATAATTCAATATACTCAACCAATAGACACAACCCAATTGGTCCTCCCATAATGGGTAATTGATATGAAATTAGAGGTTTTCCAATGACCTAATCTCATAATTATATATTTATCCATAGTGAGCTCTATATTTCACAAATCTATATGGAGTGTAAAAATGGTAAAGAAGAGGAAACTAGAAGATGAGGCTGGAAGGGGGGTCATTTTGGAAGAAAGACAAGAGTTATTCACCTTGTCTAAGAGAAAGAACAAAAAAATAGGTAAATCCCCCTATATTGAGTATTTCAAATCCTTTTTTGAAACCCACAAGGATGTACTAGTTGAGATTCATGAGGGAACTAAAATAGCTAGGAAATAACTTGAGAAGGAATTATAACAAATAAGGGAACAACATCAAATGATGAATGTTTCTATATAGATATAAATTTATGAGGAAAATGTAGCATTAATATTGTATAATATCTTGGAGGTCATTTTTATAATGAGGGATGAGTTACCACGTCAAATAGCTGAAACTACCAAATTATTTAATTATTTGAAATATGATGAGAATAAATTGAAGTTCCTCTTTATTTACACCACTAATAAGGCATATGGCTATGTCAATTTGATGGAACCATTACAAGCTAAAAATGTGCTCAACTTGGTATCCATCAAGACACAATAAGTTAAAGAGTGGGTTACATTAGTTGAGGCAATAATTTTCACATATACGGAGTATGAGAGCCTCATTTTGTAGATTCTATAGGAATTAAAGTTTTGTATGAAAGGGTATCCATGGGTGGGTTTGTAATTAAAGCCAATTTTGATTAGTGTCTTCAATAGGCTTCAACCATATTCAAGTAGAAATTAAAGGATTAACATCTGAATAAATAGAAACTAAGTTGAATTTTGAAAGGAAAAAGGTCACTTAGGTAGATATATTTAGGATTAACTTTAAAAATACTAAAGCTAAACATGCATGGCTTATTGAACAAGTGAAAATGGTGCATAGACCTCCAATGCTTAACATAGATATTACTAGTTACCAACATGATATTGGTGATAAGTAATTTTAAGTGTTGGAAGTAAATAAGAAACATGATGCTTCAAATTTCAATTCATCTGAAGCTACCACTTTAATTATGTTAGAAATATTGTCATTGATGGCAAAAGTCTAACATTGGTGATAAAGGCCCCATAGCATTTAATATCTAAAGGTGTTTTTAATATTCATATTTTAGCTGAATTGTGTTGATATTTATTTAATATTAATAAATATATTTTAGTTGCATAAAGTTAAAAGAAGGGCCCATGAAGAAGTCAAATAGTCATGGGGTAAAGACAAAAGAGGAATGGGATGCATTTTCCCATGAAGAGTCATCTTGAGGAATTCCAAGAGTCACCAAGTGAAGACAAAATAATAAGGGTACAATTCTCATGAAGGGGCAGTTTGAGAAATTCAAAAAGTCACCAAGATAAAAACAAAAGGGGAAAGGATGCATCTACTTATGAAGTGTCACCATGTGACTTTTCAAATGAAAGAGTTAGAAGGGTCATGTAAGTTTGGTGCCATTTTCCATGAGGATTTAAGGTTCAAAAAGGGTGAATGCCAAAGGTCATCTGGTAAGATATAAATAAAGGCTTAGGAAGCCATTTGTAATATGTGAAAGAGAGGATGGTTTTTGATTTTCATATCTAGATTAGAAGAGCAAAGGAGAGAAAAGAAAGAGATATTGTAATATGCTATCATTTTTTGAGAAAGAAACATTGAGAGATTGTTGTGTGGTATACACAATAGGGGTTGGTACTCCTATGGATTGGTGCTCATGAATAGTTATTATGTTGGTGCTCAGCAAAGGGGTTGGTGATCCTATGGGTTAGTGCTCACCAATAATTGATCTATCAGTGCTCAAAAAATGGGTTAGTTCTCTTAAAATTTTGTGCTTGAAAATATTCTAGTTTGAGTTAGTTCTCATTCATATACTTAAGATTTTTCTCCATGGTTTTTCCCACATTGGGTTTCCATGTTAAAATTTGGTGTCTCTCTTTATCTTGTGTGGTGTTTATTATTTTAGTTTTATTACATATATTTAATGAATGGTTAAGTGGAATTTGATTAAGTAAAATTTTGTAAGATATATGATATACTAATTTACCCCCCTCAATATATCCTATGCTTAATAATTGGTATCAAAGCAAGTTATTTTGAAAAAATTTAATATCTTGAAGGTAGATCGGGGAAATCACGATGGATGGATCACATGGAGGTTTTTATAAAACTAATGAACCTTTGTGTTATAGGACAAATTATACCTTTTGGAGCATAAGGTTGAGGAATTACTTTATGTCCCTTGGATTCAACATTTGGCAAGCAATGGTGGAGGAATATGAAGAGCCACAGACACTTGTAACTACTTTGGTATAAAAGAAGGTAAGTGCAAATAATTCTAAAGCTTTAAATTCTCTTTTATGTGGTTTATGTGAATTAGAATTTATTAAAGTTATGTAATGTAAATCTTCTCATGAGACTTAGGTAAAGCTTGAGAATATTTACAAAGGTGATGGAAATGTTCAGTGAGATAAGCTTCAAATTTTTAGAAGATAGTTTGAGAGTTTGAAGATGGAAGAGAAAGAAAATATAACAAGTTATATTTTATGGGTTCATCGAATAGTTAATCAAATTCAATGTCTTGGATAAAATTTAAAATAATTAATAGTGTACAAAATGTTTTGAGATCTCTACCAATGAGATATGATGTAAAGGTTTTGGTAATTGAGGAGATGAAGGATCTAGCCAAGTTAAAGATGGATGAACTACATGGTATTCTTATGGCATATAAGATGTAGACCAAACAAGAAAAACCTTCACAGAGGGAAGCTAATTTCAAGACATCAAAGAAATAAAAATCAAAGATTCAAGAATCAAGTGACAACTCTAGCAATGAGGAAGATGACAATGGAGATTTATTCATCTGCAAGTTGAAAAAAGTTACATGTAAATATCAAGGAAAATTTCCATTTAAACGTTTTAAATGTGGTAAGATTGGACATTTTGTAGATAGATGCCCAGATAAGAATAATGGTGAAAATTAATAAGGAAAGTTTACATACAAAAGAAACTTTAAAGACAAATAAAAGAAGAGATTTAAAAATAAGATTTTATATTTTAAATATCTTAGCTCAGTTGAAGATAGTGGAGTTAGTGACTCAGATGAAGAAGAGAATCTATTCATGACCATACATGAAGATACCTCCATAAGAAAAACTATAGATGATTAGGAAGAAGAACATGATGAAAGTGAGGATGAAGCCAAGGTGAATCTAGAAGGAGAATTCATTTGTGCCTTAGAAGAATTAGAATATATTTAGAAGAAAAATCAAAGATTGAAGTACCATATCAAGAAAAAGAAAAAGGAGTCAAAGGAGATAATTGATGATCTAAAAGCACACTTTGAAGAAGAAAAAAATAATGAAAAATACCTAACAACATAGTTGCAAAAAATAAGTGAAGAATGTGAAAGGTATGTTATTAAAATTGCCTCTTTAAAAGAAGACATTGAGAAAGCAATCAATGATAAAGCAGTTAGTGATTCAAAATTTGAGGATAACACTAACATGTTAAACAAGATACTAGAAAGTCAAAAGTCAATATCAGATAAGATATGTATCATATTTGAAAATAAAAATAGCTATGCTAAAGATCATACAAAAGAGGAAACAAAAAGGGAAGAAGTGAAGAATACATAGGATATCTCAAACAAAGAATGCTAGAAGGAATAGAGATACAAAAGATAATCAAGACAAAGATACACAAATAGGTTATATTTTCATGGTTACTATTTGTATTATAATGGATATGGTCATAATAAAATATAATGTTAGAAAAGAGCTAATAATTTTAGAAACAAGGCAAAAAAAACTCATATTGAGTCAAACAAAACCCACAACTCTTTTGCTCCTCTATCAAGTTTTGATGAAGAGGCCATAGTTTGTTACAAGTGAAATAATTTTGGACACATAGCCTAAAATTTTAGAAGTGTGTTTGAGTTAGTCAAGAAGGACCAAATTTTCAAGGCTCCATTCATAAAGAAGAAAGGTTAGACAAATTCATGGCAGAAGAAATAACTTAAAGATTCTATGTTAGTTCAGACAACTTTGCATGCAAAAAATGAAGAATAGGTATGGTTCATTGACATCAGATGTTTGAGACACATGATAGGAAACAAGAAAATTTTCATAACTATAAAGAAGATCAATGGTGGCACAATGAAACTTGGAGACAATGCCACTATCAGGATAGCTACAAAAGGTAAATTAAGTTTGGATAATGGTAGAATCAAGACTAAGAATGCTCTATATGTAAAAAGTCTTAAGCATATTTTTTAAGTGTAAGTCAAATATGTGATTACGGATACACATTAAAGTTTCATGTAGAAGGTTGTGAGATTAGAATAAAAGATTTAGATGAGTTGATTGTAGATGATCATAAGATAGAAAACAATTTATATGTGTTATCAGATAACTTCACAAAGGCATGACCAAAGGACACAATCAAGGATTTGTGAGAGGAGTTGAGAGCAATTTCTATTACTTCTTGACATTAAATATTAGCATCATTTAAGGGGGAGCTAAGTGTTATCTCTAGGATAGGACCTTTTCCATTGAATTCAAAGGGAGAGAAGTGAAAAAAACAAGTAGAGATACACCAATAGGTACAAGGAATAGGTACAAGATGATATAATAAGGGGGAGTTATTATATGTTTTTTAGTACGTGTAGGTTGGCATGTGTAGTACATGTTTTAAGATGTGGTATTTTTAGTTTAAGGTTGCCATTAGTGACAAAGGGAGAGATTGTTGAAAATATTGTCATTGATGTTGAAGGTTTAGCATTGGTGATAAAGGCCCCATAACATTTATTATCTAAAGGTGTTTTTAATTTTCATATTTTAGCTAAAGTGTGTTGATATTTATTTAATATTAACAAATATTTTTTCGGTTGTATAAAGTCAAAATAAGGGCCCATGAATAATTCAAAGAGTCATGGGGTAAAGACAAATAGTAATGGGAGGCATTTTCCTATGAAGAGTCATCTTGAGGAATTCAAAGAGTCTCCAAGTGAAAACAAAAAAGGAAGGGCACAATCTCTCATGAAGGGACACTTTGAGGAATTCAAAAATTCACCAAGATAAAGACAAAAATGGAAAGGACACATTTGATTAAGAAGGGTCACCATGTGACTTTTCAAATGAAAGAATTCAAAGGGTTATGCAAGTTTGGCACCATTTTTCATGAGGATTGAAGGGTCACAAAGGGTGAATTCCAAAGGTCATTTGGTAAGCTATAAATAAAGGCTTGGGAATCCATTTGTAATATGTGGAATAGAGCATGGTTTTAATTTTCATATCTAGATTAGAAGAGCAAAGGAGAGAAAATAAAGAGGTATTATAATGTGATATCATTTATTGAGAAAAAAACATTGAGAGATAGTTGTGTGGTATACAAAATAGGGGTTGGTTCTCCTGTGGGTTGATGCTCATGAATAATTGTTGTGTTGGTGCTCAGTAAAGGGGTTGGTGCTCCTACAAGTTGGTGCTTTCAAATATTTTAGTTTGAGTTGATGCTCATTCATATAATTTAGATTGTTCTCTGTGGCTTTTCCCACACTGGGTTTCCATGTTAAAATCTAGTGTCTCTCTCTATCTTGTGTGGTTTTTATTGTTTTAGTTTTATTTTATATTTTGAATGAATGGTTAAGTAGAATTTAATTAAGTAAAAGTTTATAAGATATATAATATACTGATTTACCCCCTGTATATCTCGTGTTTAACAAATTCCTCCAATAATAAGAAGTGCCATGAGATCACCAAACAAGCCTTAGTTTAAAGCTTATTTTGTATGTAGTCATGTAGATAAGACTATTCCTTCTACTTATAGTTTACTTATACTTAGTAAATAAATATAAAATTTTCTCAAACTATTTGTAATCATGTATATCTTGCATTACACTATACACGATAACTTATTTTGATGTAGTTATTGTTCATTTTGAGCATGCACACATGTAATTTTGATACTAAAAATAGAACTAATATTCTAATTAAATAATGTAACTATAAGTTTGCATGGACTTGCAGGATGAGGAAACCCCTACCCAAGTCTATATATTCATGTAATCATACATTTTTAAGGGTCCTAATTTTTATCAATACAAGAAGAAATTAGTTTGATTGTTATATAATTATGTTAGTGTTCTTTCCTTACATCTCTATGTTACTAAGGTTTAATTTTCTTGGTTGTATTAATTCAGTAATTTGAAGTGTGAAAAAACTACATATAATTATTGTTGTTTTCATTGATGTATGCTACTTATATATGTGTAAAACTATTGAAAAGTTAGTATATATCATTTATTTTAATCAATTGGTTAACTGTGTTAGTATTTTAAAGTGTGTAGGAATTTTTTCCTTCTAGTATAGTCTTCTAGGTGTGTGTCATATCTTCCCTAGACATTTTTTTGGTCTGAGAGGTAATCTCCTAACTAAAGGTGTGAAATAGAAATTATAAAAGGAGAAACCTTTAGTTGAAACCATTAAGTTTCATATACTATTTCCCATAGAATTCCTAACTATGTTTGCTTACAAGTGTACAACAAGTACAAATAAGAAACATTAGTTATAAAAACACTTGCCCACAAAGGAACCAACCTAGGAAGAGACCCTTTGAGACCGTAGAACTTAATTTTTTGATCTATCCTTCCCTTTTAATTTTATTTCATTGAGACCTACTTATTATATAATAGATTCAATGTATCCATCCAAATCACTTATTTTTTATTTCTTTACTAAGATTCATTTCAATACAAGCAAACCCAATTAATAACCTACATGCTCAGTTATGGGTGTCATCAATACCCTTCATTTAATATTGTCAATCTATGGATGGTGTCTGAAGGGTGTATATAATAGGATAAAGAGACTTTTGGAAAATGGTTCCTTTTATCACACGCCACACTTGCAAGAATTGAAAATCATACTTGCTAAAATTTGAAAATCACAATTGCAAAAATGAAATCACACTTGTTGGAATTAAAAATTACACTTGTAGAAATTAAATCACACTTTCATGAAATTAAATAACACTTTCATGAAAGTAAATTGCTGAATTGAAAATAAATGACAAACACATAAAATAATTGCAAGTTTACAACAAACTGTATAGAAAACAAATGTATACAACACCAAAGAAATAAGATAATAATTTATAACAAAAAGGATAATTAAAAAATAAAGAAATAAAATAAAAATACATGGATCCATCTTTCTTGGAATGAGTGGCCAGCTCATTACTCGGAAGAGGATTTACTTAGAACATCAATATTAGAATAGGCTATTAATAATAATGGAGGAAAAAGTGGTATTGATTGATTGATTGATTCAGGTGTGGAAGGTTGTATTTATAATTCATTCTTCCAACCAACACCTTATTTGGGAGTAAAAATTGAGATACTCTATCCTATCTCAATCTCCACAAAATATGGAGAGAGATATTATAAGAAAAAAATCTATTGCTGCTTAATCTCAGTCTCCACCAAATATGGAGAGATATAATTATTAGAATAAAACTATATAATTGAATACAATCTGCAATGGAAGGTCTATACATAAAAAATTTATATAGAAATAATCTAAATGGAAAGCATTCTTTGTGATAACTAGAAAATTATAATACATTTAGAAATACTTTTCAAACAAGTTTATAGAATTTTTCATGAAGTTTGTAGTAGTTTTATTGAAATCCATAACAACCTCCTGAAATTCATAACATGCCTAATGAAATCCATAGCAAGCCTCATGAAATTTGTAGCTAGTCTGATGTAATCCATGGATGGTCCATAGCAAGCCTTTTGTAATCTATAGCTGGTTCATAGCAAGATGATTGTAATATGTAGCTGATGTAACAAGCATGTTATAATCCAGAGCTATTGTGGGATCTTGTAACAAGCCTATAGGAGTCCATGTCTTGACCAGAATAGTAGATCTTGTTATAGAAGACTTCAACATGGTTATTCTTCATACTTTGAATCATTCTTAGAATATTATGAGTTTCATACACACTCATTGATAGTTTTTTTGAAATAATCATTGGAAATATCAAACCAATAGATAAAAAGGAATTCTAAAGATATAATCATGATATATACTTACTATTTCATTCTAAATAAACCATAAGTTTAGAAACTACATTTATATCCACTTTACATGCAAGAAAAAGGATGTTATTTTATAGATATAATGAGCCATTTTATGGGCTCATCATCTCACTCACACCTAATCTCATGCATGTCCTCATGCATGCCACTATTTTTAACATCATGGTACATATGTACGGGTTAGACTTATCTTCATAATTCAAATGGACTTCCTAAATTGATTTTATTGGTACAAGTATAATGAAATTTATCTTTTTAAATGTCAGACCAAAGTGGCTAATAAAAATGGACATTTAAGGATAGGTTCTTGTGTGGAGGATTTTCCTACTATCCTTAGATTCTTTTCGATCCTTTTGACATAGGTTCTTGTGTGGAATTCTCATGCTGCTCTCTTCTTATTTATTTTTTTCTTCTTTTATTTTTTATTCATCTTGTCTTCTTTCTTTCTTTTCTTTATTTTTTTTCAATTGGGATGAGACATGCTCTTGTGTTGAGAATTTTCCACTGTCTACAAATATTTATTTTTACCACAAAGCAACTTTTGACATGAAAAAAATTCTTGTTACTTTCACAACTATGTACCATGATCAAGATCAAACTATTTTTATATGTTTGAATAACAAAATTATGTACCATGATCAAGATCAAATTGTTGTTTTTAAGTATAGGCTATTACTGAGAGGGAAGGTGAATTAGTAATAGATATATTATACAATTTTTACATAAAAAATCATTCCACTTAAGATATAAAATATAATCAAATCACAATTCACACAACACAAAGTAATAGCGACACAAGATTTATATGTGAAAACCATTTTGGTAAAAAACCATGGAGAAATAGATCTCAAAAAAAAATTCATAGGTACCAACCTAATAGAGAACCAACCGCAAAATAATTTTATAAGCACCAACTTATAGGAGCACCAACTCCTCTACCAAGCACCAAATCAGTAAATCTTCATGAGCACCAACTCACAGGAGCACCAACCCCTTTGAACAAAGGTACTAACCCTCTAGATAAAATAAAACTTCTATCTCTGACTTGTTGCTTACATAATAGATGATAGGACTTTGCTTATTCACTCTTTTAGATCTGATAAAATACAATATAGCTTTACTATTATATGCCTTTATACTTTACTTATGCTTCTTTATTTCAACAACCACTTTTATTCATAAATATTTTTTCTCTTCTTTATTTAATTTACCATTCGTATCTACCTTTGAAAGCCTCCTTTTGTTGATTTTTATAGGCTTATAATGCCTATTCACAAGGGATATACCCCTTCATAAATTTTTTCGCTGCCCAAAGCTCATGTCCCTTTATTTTTCTTAGTCGGCCATGCTTTTAAATTCCTCAAGACTCATACTAATTCCTTGATCCTAGTCAGTCAGGATTTGATTTATGTATGGATAATTACACCATAATTAACCTCCTTGATGACAAACTAAATACATTTAATTTTCTATAAAATACATTATCTTCATGCCTACAATACAATGATATTAATGCCTCCTAAATCCACATTTAATCATGATTAAATGCCTCCCTTTTATGCTAGTTTGTCCTTTGCTAATTACCATTGATTCATGCTTGAATATAATCATTAATTTGGCCTTTATTAAATTAAATATTTGATCATTTAATTTAATCCATTAATTTTTATCTTGCCATCAACATTAATCATGTTGTTGTGATGTTGTCCCTTTGACATCAATGACAATATTTCCAATAATCTCCCCCTTTATCATTAATACCAACCACATACTGATAGTTCTCCCCCTTGCTACATTGTCTCTTATGATTGAATCCTTATTTGTTGTAGCTCCCCCTTTTTTGACATCCTCTTTTTGTAGTTCTCCCCATTTGACATCAATGGAAAAGGGTCTATCTAAGAGCTAGTACTTAGCTCCCCCTCAGTTGATGCTTACCTTTAGTGGAAAGAATCAAAAGAAATTACTCCCATCTTCTCATGTAGGTACTCAAATGTGTCTTTTGGAAGTGCCTTCATGAAAATATCTACTATCTACTCTATTGTATTAATGTATTCCATCTTGACTTATTAATCTACAACTTACTCTCTCAAGAAATGGCATTTGACTGTAATATGTTTCATTCTAGAGTGCATCATTGGATTCTTTAAAATACTAATGCTATTGGTGTTGTCATAGTATATGGAGATAGGTTGATCATACTTCACCTCAATATCTTCTAGAGTCTACTTTATCTAAATCACCTAAGTGAAACACATAACTACCACTATATACTCTACCTATAATATGGATAGTGAAACTAGATCTTTGTTTCTTTTTTAGCCAAGACACTAAGCTATCACTAAGGAAAAATATACCTTCACTTGTACTCTTCCTATCATCTAGCCAACCTAGCCAATCTGAGTTTGTATATGCCACTAAATTTAAATCTCTCCTTGTATGATACCATAATCCATAGTCTAAGGTCTCCTTTATATATCTAAATATCCTCTTCACAACTTGTAATTGAGTTTCCTTGGGGGATACTTGATATCATGCCACCATGCCTACCACCTGCATGATATCCAACCTATAAGTCGTTAGATACAAAAGACTATAAATCATTGATCTATAGAGAGATTAATCTACATCTATTGATTCCTCATCCTTAATTTTCTTGTTTCATATGGCCGTTAGTGTTTTAACAAGTGCACAGTCCTCAAAACCAAACTTATTCAACATTTCCTTAGCATACTTGGTTTGAGAAATGAATATTCCTTTATTGTATTGAGATATTTGTAATCCAAGAAATAAAGATAACTCTTCAAGCATGGACATCTCAAAACTCCTTTTGCATGTCTTTAGTAAATCCATTTGTTAGCTTCTCCATATCTCCTTTGAATATTATGTCAAAACTACTATCAACTGATGCTCACCTTTAATTTTGATATATAAGTTGTTATTGGTGGAACCTCTTTTAAAACCTTGATCTTGCAAATATTTGTCAATTCTCACATACCAAGCTCTAGGGCTTGCTTCAAGCCATATAAGGATTTTTTCAATTTGTAAACATATCTACTATCATCTTAAAGGAGAAATCCTCAAGGCTACTAAATATATACTTCCTTTTCTATTTTTCCATTCAGGAACACAGGCTTCACATCCATCTGATATACTTTTAAAATTTTAAATATCACATAGGAAAGAAACATTTTGATTGCTTCTAACCTAGATATTAGAGAAAAAGTTTATTCAAAGTCAATTTCATTGATCTAAGCATACCCATTACACACTAATTTTGATTTGATATAGGTCACTTGACCATTCTCATTCAATTTGTTTCTATGCACCCATTTTGTGCTAATTACATTCTAATTTTTTGGTCTTGGCACTAGCTCCCAAGTTTCATTCTTTTCAATTTGGTCTAGATCCTCTTCCATTTATTTCACCCAATGTTCACCATAGATAGCTTTTGAAAAATTTATGGGATGAATTTTAGATAATAATGAAAAATTTACTTACTCAAGATTACTTACCAACCTTCTTCTAGTCTGCACTCTAGTATATAAATTTCCAATAATCTAGCTCTCACCATGATTTTTTTGGACAAATCAGGATGGATTTTTGGTGTCTTATCTCTCGTCTTGATCCATATTTTTGAATTCAATGTCTTCTTCAATAATGTCAGTTACTTCTAATGGATCGCTTGATTTCTGAACTCTAGCTTCATCTACTCTGACACTCACACTTTCTACCATCTTTTGAGTCCTCTTGTTATAAGATTTATATGCTTTACTCTTGGAATAATATCTAAATAATATTCATTCATCTTCTCTCGAGTCAAATTTTCCTAAGTATTCTTCAATTCTCTTAATAAAACATCTACTACTAAATACTTTAAAGTAGCTTACAAAAGCTGGTCTCCCCTTCCATAGCTCATATAGAGTCTTATCACTATTGACTCTAAGTTATCCTCTATTCAAGATATGTACTATAGTGTGTACTACATCTCTCTAATACTTATTTAATATCTTGGATTTGTTCAACATAATCCTTACCATTTCTTGAATTATCTTATTTTTTATTCTATAACCCCATTTTACTATGGGGTTTTGGTAGCTGAGTAATGTATTTTTATTCCATGTTCTTCACAATACTCAATGAATTCACTAGACATGAACTCTCCTCCTTGGTAAGACCTTAGGCATTTTATTCTCAATCTAGTTTCATTTTCAACCAAAGCTTTGAATACTTTGAAATTGTTGACTACTTCAAATTTTTATTTCAAAAATGTCACCCATGTCATTCAAGTATAATCATCAATTAACAACATAAAATACCTCTCACCTTGAGTACTTCTGGTGGGTCCACACAGATCGGTGTGAATGAGATAAAACATCTTAGTGGTAGGATACTCCTTTATTCTAAAACATGCTCTGGTCTAATTTTCATGCTAAAATTATTTACAAAGCATATTTGAGAGATTTTTAATTTTGGGAATGTTTCTTACCACCTACTTCTTGATAATATTCAAAAGGTTGTCAAAGTTTATGTGACCCATTATTCTATGCCAAAACCAACTTTCTTCAACCTAACATAAACAACATTTCTCTCCTTTGACATCCATTAGCATGTACAAGTTGTTACCTATCCTGTTAGCATCTCCAATCAGTTCATCTATGTCTCTCTTTTTGATTTCACATCTTTCTACAAATAACTTAAGTGTGTGTCCTTGGTCACAAACATGACTCACACTTAAAATATTATGCTTACATCATTCCAAACATAATACATTTTTATTTTTAGTTTTAACATTATCCAAGATGAGCATACCTTTTCCCATAGTTTTGGTTGTGGTGTTGTCTCCAAAGTTCACCATACCTCTATTGATCTTCTCTAGTGAGATAAAATTGATTTTATCTCCTATCATATGTCTTAAATAACCCCTATCAATGAACCAAGGTTGTCTCTCATCTTTTGCATGAAGTGATATCTAGATGATCATGGAATCTTCAACTCAGTTCTTCTTCCATGTATATTGCTCTTGTTTATAAAGGCATCTTCTTCTATGTATGTGAATAGAATCTCTATATTATCATTGTTTGATTCACTAACTCCACTTTCTTTAGAAAAGCTAAGATGCCTATTAGATTATAGACTCTTCTTTTGTTTCTCAAACTTCTTCTTATCTTTGTTATGCTTGAAATTCTTCTTGTACTTGGATTTAATTTATTCATCATCATTATTATCTTTTTCAGGATACTTAGTTGCAAAATGACCTATCTTACCATAGTTAAAACATTTGAATGGTAACTTACCTTTATACTTGGCTAAGCATTTCTTCAAATTATGAATTAATAAGGATTCATTTTCATCCTCTTCATCATTTGAGCTATCACTCAATTTTGGATCCTTGGCTTTCTCCTTCCTTGATTATTTGAATGTTGCTTCCTTTTTAGATGGTCTCTATAATTCTATCCTCATTTCATAACCAGTGATAATTCCATGTAGCTCATCCATCTATAACTTGTTAAGATCTCTCATTTCCTCTATGGTAGAGACCTTCATATTAAATCTTAGTGGTAAATACCTTAGCACCTTTTGGACTATGGTAGACTCCTCTACCTTTTATCCAATTCCTCAAATTACATTCACGATTTCATCAACTCAGAGAAGATAACTTGCAATGTTCTCTTCCTTCATTTTGAGACTCTCAAATTGTCTCGTTAGAGTCTAAAGTTTGGCTTGTCTAACCTTGCCATCAACTTCATAGATGGTCTTAAGCTTCTCCCAAATCTCATGTGCTAACTTAAATTACATAAATTTTAAAAACTTATATTCAAAAATATCAGATAAAATAACATTCATTTCCTTAGCATTGTTTTTGCTAGCCTTCTTTCTAATGAGATCTATTGGTCGTGTTTTTGGCTCTATGTATCCATTTAAAATATATTTCCAAATGTTAAATCCAAGGGCCATTATATATGTCCTCATTCTTATGATCTAAAAATCATAATTGGTGCTATAAAATAATGGTACCTTATTTTTGGAAAATCCTTCCTGACCTTGTGAACTAGCCATGCATGTTTTTTTTATCTACCTTCTAATGGTTAAAATATATATGAATAAACCCACTTTGATACCAATTGTTAAGCATAGGTTATTACTAAGAGTTGGGGAGTGAATCAGTGATTGATATCTTTTACATTTTTTACACAAATAATTATTCCACTTAAGATATGCAATATAATCAAATCATAATTCACACAACACAAATTAATAGTGATACAAGATTTATACATGGAAACCCTTTTGGGAGAAAACCATAGAGAAATAGATCTCAAAAATAATATTTGTAGGCACCAACCTACTAGAGTACCAACACAAAATAATTTTATAAGCACCAACTTATAGGAGCACCAACTCCTTTGCCAAGCACTAACTCAACGTATCTTCATAAGCACCAACTCATAAGAACACCAACCCATTTGAACAAAGGCACCAACCCTCTAGATGAAATAACATTTATATCTCTGACTTGTTGCTTACACAACATATGATAGGACTTTACTACTTCACTCTTTTAGATCTGATCAAATACAATATAGCTTTTCTACTATATGCCTTTATACTTTGCTTATGCTTCTTTATTTCAACAACCACTTTTCTTCTCAAATATTTATAATCTTCTTTATTTAATTTTCCATTCATATCTACCTTTTGAAGCCTCCTTTTACTTCCATTTATAGGCTTCTAATGCTTATTTACAAGGGACACACCCCTTCATAAATCTGTTCACTTCCCAAAGGTCATATCCCTTTCTTTTACTTAGTCAACCATGCTTTTAAATGCCTCAAGACTCATGCTGATTCTTTGCTCCTAGTCAGATAGGATTTGGGGACTTTTACTTGTAAAAAATATTCCTTAGTTACTTTTATTTATGCATGGATACTTGTGCCATAATTAGCCTCCTTGATGATAAATTAAATACATTTAATTTGCTGGAAAATACATTGTCTTCATGCCTACAATACAAAAATATTAATGCCTCTTAACTCCACATTTAATCATGATTAAATGCCTCCCTTTTATGTTGGTTTATCCTTTGCTAATTACCATTTATTTATGCATGATTATAACCATTAATTTGGCCTTGATTAGATTAAATATTTGGTCATTTAATTTAATCAATTTGTTTTTATCTTTCCATCAACCTTAGTTATGTTGTCCCTTTGAAATCAAAGACAATATTTCCAACAGTTGTTGTATGTTTGGATAAACCTAATTCTTATATATTCAAATATATTCTTCTCCCCCACACTTAAGCGTGCATGTCCTCATGCATGTGAAATGAATGAAGTGGGATGAAATTACACAAGATCAGATGGAAGTTTATCCATTTCCCCAAAATAAAGTTTTTTCAATAGTGGATCTTCATATAATAACAAAAATTACAAGTGAATTTAAATTCAAAATAGTAAAGTAAAATACCATGGCACACCTTAAATATTCAATTCTACTTTTATGATAGATAAAGTGAAACATGTTAGGAAAAAGTATTGATATAACTATAGTCCTACTATACTAGAAATAAGAGCACAAAAGTAAGTACCCATGTAAAAACTACATTAACTATTCTATTGGACAAATTATATTGTTTTTATTTTTATGTATTTTCCCTTGACTAGCCAATAAACTAGTTTTATAATCAAGGCTCTTTATTCCAGTACTTGGTTTGCCAACATGTTGGTTTTCAAGCCAAGGCTACCAACAATGCCCAAAATTTTTCATTGTTTTTTTTTTATAGTTTTCTAATTTTTTATAGTTTTATTTTTAATTTTTTGAAAACTAATGACATAAAAAATATTAACCATAGACTGTATACATCTTCATACTACTTGAAAATGTATTATGGAATGTTCTATATGTTGACATTTCTTTAGCATATACACTTGTTGATTCTAATACATTTTGTTGTCAAAGGTGACTCAAGATAATTTGTCAACTACTTTCTAAAGTCATGGGTAAAATTTTACATCTCCAAAATGACTCCTTGTAATGAAATTATCCTATAAAAACCAAAAATAAACAAAACATTTTCAAACAAGCATAATATCAGCAATGTCAAAGAAATATAAATGTCAATAATAGAATATTAAGATGAACATTTGAATGTGTATGGAAGAATGAATTTCAACATATGTAAGAATGAATGATGGTTCATGAATTAACATTCTTGAGAATGAGATTTTATTATGGAGAATAAGAACTTCCTCAAACAATTTCTATTATTATGTAAATGGATATGGGTGTAGCTAATTCCTAAATATAGATGGAAATGATTCAAATGAAATTTAATCAATTATTTTTACAAGGAAGATAAAATTACATTGTTGAATTATTTGATGGAAACTAGAAACTAAAAAACATACCCAGACAACTAAATTTTAGAGGTCCTTGGCTTCCTTATTGAAAATATATTTTTATGCCTCTTCTTACTGCTAAAAATTATGTGTTCTATATCTACAACTTGGCTTGGATTTAGATCATGTTGATCAAGCTTCTTTACTATCTTCTTTATAGGAAATCAAAAGTGGGGGTCTGGGGATGACAACCCTTAGCAAGGTCAAGGAGAATCACCCCTTGCATGTTCCCTATATTGATACATGGTGGGGTCAAGGGGTAGATCCCCTTGAAACCAAGCCTAATTTACCACTTTTATAACCACACATTTGCTTAACATTGAAGATATTTTGATGATTTCATGCTATTTTAGATAGCTTGATGAAAATATGTAATTTCTACTAATTTTTAGCGTCTAAATCACTCCAAAATTGTTTAACACTTGGTCTCATACGACTATATGTGAATTTGAAGTCTTTGTTTGCATGTTAGTCTGGCATGGAAGGTAAATCCAGTTTTATTTTTTAAATTTTTTAGACTGTCATCATTTTTTTATGACAAACTTCCCCATCCATACAGACTTAACAAATAAAATAAATATAACATTTAGTACTAAGACCAAAGTAATAAAATTTATCGAGTAATTTAATTTATAATTTCTATTAGACATTATCACTATAGTTTAGAAAGAATTCCAAAAAAATTAATATAAACTAGGTAGTTAGTCAAAGAGAAAATATAAATATAAATTTTTAAATCACTCAATTTAAATGTAGTGACCTATACATGCTAAAAAGAGTAGTAATAAAATATGTGATTATGTAAGACTTATCTTTAATGTAGTTATTCACACAAAATATGAAGCAATTTATTTATGATGCCAAATGAATTACATGACTTGTATCCACTTTTGCTATGATTTTCTATACATGCAGATTTATATTATATCTAACTTGAGATCTATTTGACCCATGTGGCTTATCTAAAATAAATTCCATCATGATTCATCCAAAATGACTTTTTATGCATGGTGATATTACATGTAATATTTTGGAAGGTTACATGAATCTCTCCAAAAGCTATTTTAGTCATGAAATAACTATAGCATAAAAGTTGTTAAAACCATTTATCATGCATAACAGTTTTGGTCAACCATATTATATCAAAATGGAATCCATTCTACATGCAACACTTTACTAGATAAATTCAAAGGGATTACATGAAACACTCTACCAGATAAAATTATAGGGATTTTGGTCAGAGTGATAGTTTCTTTTCAACAAATCATATAGTTTTTTTCTTTTCAATTTCTTAATAAACTATTATTCTATCAATCATTACTGAATATAAATTGTTCTTACCTGGGAGATTGAATACCCCACATAATTCTAGCTGGGAAGTCTTACTACAATAATTACACAACCTAGATTATAGACTATTTTATTTCATCAAAGATCATTAGCATAATTATCTCTACCTAAAATGCCATCTCCTTGTATAATTGAACCACCCTTTCATAAATTTCAACCATTCTTCACTAGCCATTTCTAAATTTTGTTCCCAATCAAAATTTGATGTTCAATCCTAGCTTACTAGAAACTGTTTGTGTTTTTCAACCAAACATATAATAGAAAAACATTTTTATTGTAGACATGTATTTATGAGATGATTTAAAATAGTTAGAGACCAATTTAGTAGTGATTTTCACCTATTTTTTAGCATGAAAATTGTCCAAAATCATCCAAAAAGGTTGTGTGATCTAATATGTGTGGTTCTAGAAAAGTTGTAGCTATATTTGTAGAGGTTTTCACACAACTGTATATAGTTGAACTAACTAATTTCAAATATAGGTCATTCCCTAAATATGTATGGCTATTTTATGTTTGTTGAGAATAACTACATAAATTTATGTATTAGACTATTTTCTCCATCTCAAAGTTGTCTCAAAATTTTATTTCCATCCTACATCAATAACTAGATATTCCTTCATGATACTAGAAGTTGTTATTTCCTACACTCGAATGCTAGTATTGGGGAGTTTTGTTTTAAAATATAACATCTAATTGAAAAAAATAAATTTTAATCTATGTTGTAAAAAATAAATCCTAAAGAAACCATTAACTAAGTATCTCCTATCACAAACTTTGTAAAGAGATATTCCCTCTCATTATGAATTTCTTAGCAAAATCTTAATATTCTAATAACACTGTAGTTCCCTGACAATGACACCAAAAATGATGGGTGCCATCAATACGCTTCATTTAATATTGTCAATCTAGGGTTGGTGTCTAAAGGTTGTATGTAGTAGGAGAAATAAACCTTTGGAAAATGGTTCCTTCTATCACACTCCACACATACAAGAATTAAAAATTACATTTGCTAGAATTTGAAAATCACACTTGAAAAAATAAAATCACACTTACTAGAATTAAAAATCACGCTTGCAGAAAGTAAATCACACTTACATGAAATTAAATTGTTGAATTGAAAAGAAATGACAAACACATAAAATACCTAAATGTTTACAAAAAATTATACATAAAATAAATGTATACAATAACAAAGAAATAAAATAATAATTTATATCAAAAAGGATAATTAAAAAACAAAGAAATAAAATAAAAATACATGGATCCTTCTTCCTTCGAATGAGTGGCCAACTCATTCTATGGAAGAGGATTTACTCAAAGCATCAATTTTAGAATAGGTTGCTCAAAATAATGGAAGAAAAAGTGGTATTGATTGATTGATTCATTCATTCGGGTGTAGAAGGTTGCATTTATAATTCATGCTTCCAACTAACACTTTATTTGGGAGTAATAGTTGAGATACTCTATCCTATCTCAATCTCCACAAAATATGGAGAGAAATATTTATTCTAATAAAGAAATCTATTACTGCCTAATCTCAATCTCCACCAAATATGGAGAGAGATAATTATTAAAATGAAATTACATAAATGAATAAAATCTATAATAAAAAGTCTATACAAAAATACACATACATACATACATACATACATACACACATACACACATACACACATACACACATACATACATACATATATATATAAAGAAATAATCCAAATGGACAACATTCTTAATGATAGATGGAACATTAGAATACACTTATAAATAGTCTTCAAACAAGTCTGTAGTAGTTTTGTTTAAGTATGTAGCAAGTCTATTAAAAACCATATCAACCTGCTGAAATCCATAGCAAGCCTGGTGAAATCTATAACAAGCCTGATGGAATTCATAGCAAGATTGGTGAAATTTATATCTTGTCTGATGTAATCTATATCTGGTCCATAACAAGCCTATTTTAATCCATATCTAGTCCATAGCAAGCCTATTGTAATCCATAGCTACTGTAACAAGCCTTTTGTAATCTGAAGCTACTGTGGGATCTTATAGAAAGCCTATAGGAGTCCATATCTTGACTACAATATTGAGTCTTGTTGTAGAAGACTTTAACATGGTTACTCTGCATATTTTGGATCATTCATAACATATTATGAACTATATATACACTCATTTATATCTTTTTCTCAATAATTATTAAAAATAGATAATCAATAGATAACAAAGAATTCTAAAGATATAACCATGATATATATTTTATATTTCATTATAAATAAACCATAATTTTAGAAACTACATTTAGATCCACTTCATATGCAAGAAAAGGAATGTTATTTTATAGATAAAATGAGCCATTTTATGGGCTCAACACGCAGCCTGCTATTCCAACACAAGGTTATATAAACCATACTTGAAACTCATTTTTAGGAGTAGAGTTTATCTCCATTGAGATCCTAAAACATTGGAGGTTACCTCATTAAATCCAACAATGTACACAAGGCCCACATCAATAGGGTATATGTAAATAATATAGAATTTACCAAACATGTAATAATAACATATCTAAATAATATAAAATCATGTCATGATTAGTGTTTTGATATTTTCACATGCACTCTCAAGGATTATACACCACAAAAAATATATCTTAACACTATGTCTAGATGCACTAACAAATTATGCAAGGGACCCTCACATGCTCACCCAAGTCATAGATAGAGATACTTCAGGTCATAACCTGGTTATTTGACAAAGAATAACTTCCTTGTCTGCATGTTAGTAATTGAGGCTTGTGTATATTATAAAAAACTAACTATTATAGGCTATTACTATCATATAAGCATAACTGGCATAATGTTAGGATGTCATGATAGTAGAATATATTCAAATAAATAGTTTACAATTGAAAATCCTAACAAGATGGTTGATCATCATAATGAATATATTAATTATACATTATTTTTTGTATTAATATAATAAGATGGTATTTCATAATCCTATATCACCACTCTTGTGGTTACATTAATCAATAGGTTTTCTTGAAGATTTAGTCAACCTTACTATTGGTAATGTCTTAATTAATCATTAAACTACATATCCTTATTAGGATTGGATCCTATATATATGCCATAATGCACTATATTGGATTTGATAAATTTTTTTCTTAAACATAACTGCTAAGTAATTTAAGTAAATTTAATTGGTTTATCCTCTTTTTTTAATCCATAGTTTATGCAACCTCTTCCCTCATCCTCATGCTTTGTGTTATTTTTTGACCATTGCACTTGAAATTTCACTCCAATCACCAAATAATTTACAATTAATCACTCCAAAGTATTTTGTTACATCTATGCCACTTCATCATCACTTGTTACATTTAGATTCTTCTTCATGTCATAATTCACAAACCAAAAGTTTTTAAAAAGTGGGTGCTAAGACACAGGTCTTGAGTTTTGGATTTTTGAAAATTTGAAATTTTTTTGATTTTTGATTTTTAGAATATTTTAAAAATTTAAAAGTGAGTCCCATTAATGAATATTTAAAAAATAGAAGATTGTGAGGGATATAAACAATCTATAGCATATGTAAACACATAATGTGCACTAGGTGTGATAACATGGCCTATGTGGAGGTAGCATGTGAAAAACATATTCCCCTATTGTTATCATGGATTAAATATATGTAGGGTGTGGATAAAGATATGTGAATTCTTATTTCATAAGATGTAAATTAAAACACTAATGTAAATGTGCAATGTCAAGCATAGATATATTTTAGTTGAGATGATCCTACTCTGAATATTGTGTTTATCTGACAATTATTGCATTTATTTGGATATCAAGGCTCTATTGTCTCATAAATTAGTATGGATGTGAAAAGTCATTTATGTGGGTTCTTGTAAGCATAAAATGTATGAACAACTAATTATGACTTACATTCCTAAAAATGATTATGAGTGAAAAAAAATGTTTTCATATATGCAAAGGTTTCCATGGGACTTTTGGCAATATAGAATGACTATTTATGGATTTTTAAATCATGATGACCATGTAAAGGGTAAAATTAAAATGAATATGAAACCAGGTTCTAGAGGAATGCGTTTAGGAATAGCCTATGTGAGGGTGTATTTAAAAGATAAAAGGATAAATGAGGATAATCCAAAAGATTATCATGATGACATTATGTATAATGATATGTGTCATTGGTAACTAAAAGATCTAATTTGGAGGTTATGCATATAGTGGTAATGATTTATAATCATATATATTTGATGCCTTTTTATACACATCACATTATTAAATTGAATTTATAGTTTAAATATGTGTTTTATGATATTCATTATTATTAGTTTGCTTGAGTTATTCATGGATATATTGCTTATTCTTGGTGAGCATGATATGTTTCAAATTATAGATGTTATGAATTTGTGACCTTAGTTTTCCTTACAATTTAAAAACTCGAATACAATATCTATCAATGAGATCTTATATGTTGTGTCTCAATTTGTAACATTTAATCATTGAATGATCGATAAGTTAATGATAATAAATTATGTATTCTCATCATAATTATTTGGTGAAAGCCTATTTAAACCAAGTTTTTTTGGAAATAAAATTTTGATGAGATTCCATTATATTAACGTATTTAGTATAACATGTGTTATGTATCTAGGGATATGATATATGGGTTGATGGAAATGCCGACATGTGGCACACATCCTCTTAGTTAGTGATATGGGTACAATATACTAGGATAATAGAGTAACTTGTGGAAGTAGTACATTGGGTAATGGTCAACCTACATTGGATTAGGAGGTTACCCATCCATGGGTTAGATAGATGCATATATATAGGAGATGATTATCATGGTAAAGATATCAAGTAAGCATTGAGTCTTCTATTGTAAGAGGATATTGGAGGTTGTCCCCTCAAAGAGACATTATGGAGTTATTCCTTCCTAAAGGAGTATTATATGGTGTTTCCCTACCTTAAGGGTATTTCTGCATATATTGAATATCAAGATCATTACAAGTGGTATCAGAGCTTCGATTTGGGCAATTTGTGGAGTGAAACCCTATTTTTTTTGAATCATCAATAAATTTTGATTGGTTGCAAATTTTTCCATAAATTTTTTAATAGATATGGATAATATTTTAAATAAGTCACAATAAAAAAATTGAGATATTTTAATTCGTTTTGAGGGAGTTATTGCTATTTTAGGGTTTATAATAATTTTGCTATATATTCCAAAATATAGGGAATTTTTATTCAAAAATTTTACTGGAGATGTAAGCAGATATAAGAGAAGCATAGTCAAAATTTCAGAATTTTTTGAGTTGTTTTAAGTGATTTGTTGTGATTTTATGGATCAATTTTGACATTTTAGGGTTTCATGAACCTTAATTTTTTTGTGGATCATGGAGTTGCAAAATTTTTTAGGGGAAGATGATGTTAATGCTAGAGAATGGTGGATCAATTTTAAGGAGAATAATACTACAAAATTTTTATGGAAAATAGAATTAGGTTTTTCTTTGTCTAGGCCTACAAAACATTGGTAGACTAATGAATTGAGCTTTGCACAACAGTATTCTTCATGGGAAGCAATGGAGAAAACCTTCCTAGATCGATGGGATATAAACAAAAAAGAGGATGTAGAAGAGGAAGAAAATCATGATGATAAAGAAGAAGAAGAAGAAGAAGAAGAAGAAGAATCAATAAAAGAACAAGAAGTAGAAGAAGTAATAGAAGAAGAAGAAGAAGCAGAAGAAGAAGAAGAAGAAGAAGAAGAAGAAGAAGAAGAAGAAGAAGAACAAGAAGAAGAAGAAGAAGAATCAGGAGAAGAAGATGAAGAATTAGTTGAAAAGGGTTTAAATAATTTGGCTCCAAAGAAATCTGAGTCAATTTTTCAATTTCATGGATGCATTCAAAAGAAAAGGTTTATTGTGTCCATAAACCCTACCAGTAAGTATAACTTCATCAACATGAATGTGTCCAAGCATCTACATGTTCAAGCAAAGAATATCAAAGAGGTTCAAGTAGATGGTAATAATATTTCAATGTTTGAAGATATGAAGCTCATTATGGAAAAATATGTTTTGCTTTAGATTTTTATGCTTTGGATATAGATGATGTGGATATAGTTCTTGGATATCCATGGTTAGAGACTTTGGGAACAATGAATATTAATATTAAGAAAAAGTTCATGAAGTTTTGGTATAGGAAAAATAAGATCACTTTACAAGATATCATAGTGAAAAAGGCATCAATCACAATCCAGGTAGATCATGAGGATAAGATGGAAATAGGTGATGAAGAACATGATGAAGATTTAGATGATATAGATAAAGACACACTAAAAATGAGCACTTCATATGCTCAAGAGACAAAGAAGGAAAATGTGGAAGAGGTAGAAGCAAAGGTGGATAAGGTCAAAGTATTGGAAAATGCTGAGGTATATAGACACCCACATCATCATGAGAGGAAACAATCATGGATCCAGGTGAGGAAGTGTCATAACAACAATCATTTTGTCTATACAAGAAATAAAATTTCAAATCATTATGGATATGCATGGAATCCAAAGAAAAAATATTATGGCACATGGAATGAATGGGGGAATTACTATGACTATGCATGGAAGAATACCTACTCTGGTCATGGTTGGAATCAGAGTAGTGCAGAAAAATATGGTACATGGAATAAAAAGAGGAATAATTATGCTTGGACACCAAAGCAGTATACTTATGATCATAAACACAAACAGAGGAGCACGATGGATTTTACACACAAGCTTGGAGAGATATCACCTGCCAAGATCACATATGGATGGTTAGATGATCGAGATATGAGACAAGTGTGCAATGATTTGAAACACACTCATTATTTGGTTTCTTCCTATGTTTCAAGGATGAAACATGTCGAGGAGGGAAGTAATGTTATGTACCTAGGGATATGATATATGGGTTGATGGAGATGCTGACATGTGGCACACATCCCCTTAGTTAGTTATATGGGTACAATATATTAGGATAATAGAGTAACTTGTGGAAGTAGTACATTGGGTAATGGTCAACCTACATTGGATTAGGAGGTTACCCATCCATGGGTTAGATAGATGTATATATATAGGAGATGATTATCATGGTAAAGATATCAAGTAAGCATTGAGTCTTCTATTGTAAGAGGATATTAGAGGTTGTCCCCTCAAAGAGACATTGTGGAGTTATTCCTTCCTAAAGGAGTATTATATGGTGTTTCACTATCTTAAGGGTATTTCTGCATATATTGAATATCAAGATCATTACAACATGAGGAGGTGATGGTAATTTTGAGAACTAATTATTTAACAAAGTTACCATAGAGGACTACCTGATATATAGTGCAAATATTTGGTTTGTATTATTTATTTATTTATTTATTATGTGCCAATGTAGGTAGTGATAAAACATGGAATTTGAAAGGATCCTTGTTTACATGACATGTGTATAAATACCACCCATGTGAAAAAGTAACACACATGTGTAGGTATATACTATTTCATTTATAATGTGTACCTAAGGTTATCCCAATTATAGGTTGTAATGTGTATCATGAAGCATGAATTAAAATAATGAATTCAAATTTTTTGGTCCAAGTATTACTTCCATTGAAATTGTGACAAGTAGTTGCCATAGTGCTTGATTTGATTTGGTAATGATGTGATATTATATCTATAACTATTACACATCACTTCCTAATACATGAAATAATGATATATTTATAAAAAAGATTATTTGGCAGTGATAATAACTCATTTGATGATTATTAATGCTTTCATAACTTGAATAAATAGTTCATTTTGTTTCACTCTATGTACTTGATACTTCAATTTTCCTAGGTTCTCTTTGGGTGGACATATCCTAAATAAAGTAATCATATAGAGTATTGGGTATATGTGTGTGAGAAAAGTATGGATGAGCTTCTTATATTAAAATTTTTATATAACTAATACCTTTTTGTCATTTATGATAAAATGCTTGAATGGGTTTAATAATTCCTTTGGCATGTTTCTCCAATCCTTGTCCTATATATCCCCACTTTTGTAAATATTTAAACCCTAAATCATATTGGGTCAAATTGGTTTAACAAGAAATTTTATTACCATTTTTTTTAAATATATAGTGTTAAGTATTTGATATAATTTTGAATAGATTATATATGTCTTTGTAAAGTCATGACAAATGTAGTTTTTTTCATGTCTGGGTCATTATTGATATGTTTTTTAAATTTTAGGATAGCAATAACATGGATATTTTTAAGGAAAATAGATATCACCATCTTAAGGAGATGTGGGAAGAATATAAAAATAATATATATGATAATGGCTAAGGTTTTGAGGGTATAGAGTCATATGGATCATATAAAAACTATAAATACCAAAAGTAAAATAACCCCTAAGATCAAAAGGACCATAAAGGAAAAAATAAGACCCAAATGCTGCAATTTGAAACCTCAAAATGATGAAACCCTAAGGCAAAACCTAAGGCTTTTCATTGTTCGACATGTGTATGGGTTCACTAATATGTTTTACCCTAATTTGGATTAATGAGTTATATTTGTATAATTAACATAGAACCTTGAAATTTAATTCAAATTTATAAATATATAATTCAAGCATTAATTTGAATGTAAAAGATTAAAATTCATTATTAAGATTTGTTAGGGGAATATGTTAAATTTCTAAAGTAATAAAGCGATTAATATATTTAGATTTAATGATCGATTGTCTAGTTATGACTATATTATAGAAGTGGAATTAAATGATAAGCATGCCTTTGGTTTGCTCAATTCTAAAACTAATTTACTATTTTCACTAGGTCAACTCCATAGTATTGGGTTAGTATCAGAGAGAAATATTAATGTATGTGGATTTATGCCACAATGAATATAAGGTTACCTATGAGTATATTTTATTGTGATCTTGAACTATGATGACACATTTAGATCTATAAATCAACCTCCTATGACTTGAAAACCTACATGTGCATGTGATGGATAAAACCTATAAAAATAGGGGAAGTGTAATTGGTTAATATTAACCAAATATATTATACTCCAAGGAGGGAATCGATCCATGTTTAGTTCTCCCACCTAGTGTGATTTTAAAATTGTGCTCGGAAGATAAAAATAGGCCCAATAAACTAAAATGAGAGAAGAAATAGTTATAAAATCCTTAATATGCCAAAATAATATAAATTTCATGCACATAAAATTAAATAGTGCACATTATTTTTCTTGTATAAAACCTTTTGGATAAAAACCACAACATAATAAATCCTTCTTTATTATGTTAACTCAATTATTTATAATACAATAATGTACTTTCAAATTCTAGTTTCCCCTATGGTATGTGAGAGTGTATATAGGCACACCAATAGGTAACCATAAAATATTTATTAAAATAAAATGGTTAAAAAAATTGTGGGTTATGTAAAACATGGGATAAAACCACCCAAATACATGCCAATATGCTAATTCTGGTTCCATGAGCTAGTAAAGTGTAAATCATGAAAAATATACAACACATTTACAACATGTTCCTTTACTATGTGTATGTAACTTATGATTGATCTCAATAATTTAAAATGCTTGATTTTAATTGGATTTTAAGTGATAAAAAATTGGATTGTGACTTTTCCTAGTGATAAGTATGCAAATGGCGAAGAATAGGGCAGATTTTCTTAATGTGTAATAGTGTATAAATGTGTATCAAACAAGTCCCAAGTAAATTTTTAATGATAACTTTATTTTTTATATATGGATACATTTAAAATATTACTCAAAACACAAACATGATTTGATTATGGAATGAAGCTAAGAATGGGTTTGATTTAAAAAAAAACATTTCTTGGAGCTATCTAGCTCCAACTGATATAAATTATTATCGAATGAAGATAATGAATATATTTAATGGAAATAACCCATGTACATGTATATTGAACTAAGAATCTAGATATGTCTATACAAGACAATTAGTGGGTTTGAAACAAACATTGAGATTCATATATGTGTATAAAAATATAATGGAAAGGTTGACTCGTAAGATAACATGAAATTATGAGAGGATAGAGAAATAGGACTTTGTTTGAGTACTCAAGTCATGTGTGTTAAATGTGTGTCAATATTTCCATTGTCAAGTAACAAATACTATATGTTAGTATCTACACTATTGTACCCTCTCAAGATTTATACCAATGTTTTTTTCGAAACTTTTGTATGACTATCAATTTATAGGTAAAATTTGGTACACAATTTTATTTTGGTATCCATATTTTTCCATAGTGTAGCCAAAAAATTACCAAAAAATCTTGAGTCATGATCTAAAACAATAGAACTAGGAAAACCAAAATAAACCCATAAATTATTTTTTAAAAACTCATCTACAACACTACCTTTGAGAATCTTCTTACAAGAAATAAGAGTTCACATCTTGTTAAACTAATCCATGACTACAAACAGATAATCATGTCCATTATTTAACATGGGAAACCTAAAAAAAAAAAATCTATTGTTACAATTTATAATGGCATATAAGGACCTATAATGTCACATACAAATGCTAATTTCCTTTATTGGGCTTATTCATACTACATAAAACAAAACCTATTATGAACTTGGGAATATTAGACTACATATTATACCAATAAACATACCTCTAAAAATGTGTAATAGTTTTTGTAACACCAAAATTCACTACAAATTTTGATAGATATGATTCCCTCATTAGTTTAAATCTTCCCTCCTTAGGCACATAAAGCTTAATGAACTTGTGGATAAACCCATATAGAAAGTCATAAGCACCCTAGAGATCAAATATTGCACCTTGGGACCTCATCACTTTATTAAATGGATCCTAAAAATATGCATCATGATCATATCCTTATAATTATACTCACACATAAATGTCTCAATAAGATTATTTATGCTCATCTATGGAAGTAAAGGAGGTTTACGTAATACATCGGTTAATTTTCTAGTTGTACTTTTCTTATATTTGATAACCAAATAAAACTGTTGAAAAAACCATCCAATTTTGCTATCTAGTTTTCTTATGTTTGTTTTTTTCATGCAAATATTGGAGATGTTAGTGATATAAGTGAAGAATAATTTCCATACCCATAATACAATGTTTCCATTTCTTGACCTCTTAAATAAGATCATATAGCTATTTATCATGTGTAAAATAATTCATAATTACACCATTAAATATATATGAATGGTAACATATAATTTTGTCTCCTTACAATAGTAAAACCCCCATAACATATTTAATATAATCCATTTATAACTCAAAGGATGGATAAAAGTTGAGAAATGTTAATACCAGAGCATGACAAGTATTATGCTTGAACATATCAAATGAATATTATTACTTATTACTATAAAAAAATTATTACCAATTACTACAATGGCATGCAAAGGTAGGGCTATGGAAGATAAAATTTTGATGAACTTCCTCAAATATTGAAATTCACCAACCAAAATCATTGTTTTTTTCATATTTGAAGGTATTGGCCAACTCAAGATGGATTTTATATTTATTGGATTAATCCTCAATTCTTCAATATCTAACCATCTGCCCTAAGAAGATAAATGATTGTTGAGAAAAATTATATTGATTCTCATTCAATACTAACTTTTTGTACTTCAAAATTTATTTCAAACTATAGACAATATTTATAAATTATATATCACCTTAGTCTTGTATACTTGGGGAATACATATCATGGATCTACCTTCAGATTCTAAACCTTTTCCACTCTCAAAAGGATTGCATACACTATATATTTTTGAATAATTTATTATTTATTATTCAAACCAATATTATTTTGATGACCCAGACCTTCTATCATGACAAAAATGTTATAAACCTACTTATTTTCCATCTCTATAAGTTTTAGACCTACACCTATTTTCTAACTACCCAAATACTTGCATCCTAGTTAGATGCCTACATCAACATAAGTGTCCTACTCCAATGTAAGTGTCTAGTGCCCCAAGTCATACAATTTGTAAATGAAACTTATTCTTATGTCAACCTAAGTTATTTAATGTGAGATATTATCCAAAGGGATTGGTATAAATACAAGATCAACCCTCATTCATTCACCACATCAAAAAACCTATAAAAGACCTAGTAGAGATGAAGAAAAGTAACCAAAAGCATTCTATTAAGCACTTGAGTGAGAAAATATTCACTAGTTTCTTCTATTTCCATATTAATCATAGGGATAACACATTTATAGTTTTTAAGTAATGGAGGAACAATCCATGAGCCATATTTTCTAAGTTACAAGATAGGTCACTATTTTACTTTCTTATCATGGATTACATGATTCAAACACAATCCAACACATATGGGAGAACTACTTAATTTTTATGCCCTCTTCATATGTTGTCTATGTAGAAAAAACTCATTAACATAGGGGTATTTAAGGGAACTTGACACTTTATGCCCACTAAGCCATTTTCCCCATAGCCAATATGAAGATAAAGAATTATGATTTTACTATTTGATAAGGAGAAACAGTCCATGACCTAGATATGAATGCACTAGAGTGAAGGTGATACATAACCCATAAGTAGCTAGGTGGTCACATCCAATTTGATCAAGTATTCAATACTAGACACCTGTATCCAAGTCAAATACTAGTGTTGATGCAACCATCCTAAGGTCAATGTAAGTGTATATGGCTACAAGGTATAATTTATAGAGTTAGGACACTGATCTAGAATCTAAAGCCACTTTACATTCTACATATTTTAGATCTAGATCTATATTAACATCAGAACCAACTAAGTACCTTGTTTTCATTATCATTATAATATTTAGCATAGCTTTACTTTTATCTTTAACATCTCATAATAATAAATTTAGTATATGTTTTATGTGAGTTTCAAAAATAATTGGCCTATTGTATAGATAGTCTACCAACCTTTTGCCCTAGGATATCTCTAAAAATTAAACCTTAGATTCCCCTATATATACATTTTAGGGTTAAACATTCGGTGAACTTGATTCATACGAATGTAATTTTTTCTAATTCTTAAGGATTTCATTCATTTAGGGTTTTATATTGTTGTAAATTTGCATCTCCTAGTTATATTATTTTGTATACAACCTAGGCATATCCCTAGATTGGGATGAACACATATTGAACACATTGAGATTCCCATCCTACCACATAATATGTCTAAAACCAATGAGGAATCTAATCCTATGGATTATGATGATACCAATGTTGAGAATTAAAAACCTTATGATGATGTTATTATAAAAGAAGATTCTGATAATGAAAACCATGAGTCTAATGAAATCGATGAACATGATAAAATAGATCATGATAAATTGAAATAAGTTACATTATTTTGTGAACATATTCATCAAAATCTTGAAGATCTTGATGAATTCCTAAGTACCGTATTAGAAACTATAAATTTAAAAAGCATAGATGAAAAAGTAAGTGCATCTATTGATCTTGTTATTCAAGTTATGGGTCATCTCCATATATCAAAAAACCCCCCCTTGATAAAATTACCACTTAATACTTCTAATGGGGGCACATGATATGTATTTCAACCTTTGTTCCCTAAAACCTGTTGCACATCTTATAAGAGGAATCAAAACACTTCAACTCAATTACCAATTTCAATGTCTATATCTACCCATCCTATGGGTGCACCTCTTTTTGTGACTTCTCAAATATCTAACCTAAAATACAAAGAGGTGTAAGCTCTTATCCAAGCTATAAAATGTTTTTAAACTAAGGTTAAAAATTTTGAACAAAATTCTATGAAATCACCTTTTTCTATTGATTCATAAGAGGTGTTGCATAATCCTTTTGTATTAGATATATATTTTCACCCATTTCTAATTGGTTTTATTTCACCCAAGTTCACATTTTATGATAGAAAGGGTGATCCTAAATAACATCTTTGATATTTTTATGTGACATGCCTTGATTATTGCTCTAATGATAAAATTTTGAGAAAATTATTTCCAATGAGCTTAAAAGACTATGCTTTATGATGGTTCTATGATCTACCAATTCAATCAATAAATGCCTTTAAAGCCATCACATATCAATTTTTTTCACACTTCTATATCAACATTACCGTAAAGGTTTCCTACACCCAAAATACAAAAATCAAATAAAGAACCAATGAACATATCAATTAATATGTCTTAAGATATAAAACAAATGTTAGCTAAAATGACCAATCCAATGGTAGATGAAGAGCATCAAGATATGTTCAAGAAAAGTTTGATTCCTTTTTTACATGAGTACATTGTATTCAAAAATTTCAAATCTTTTTATGCCTTATGCCATATTGTTCATGATCATGCAATGAAATTTATCTCATTGAAAAAAACTTAAATATGTAGCAAATACACCAATCACATCTACATATAATAACAAGTTTTATATCGAACCAAGTTATAAGGTTAAATCCCTCAAACCTAAAAAAAAACCATAATGGTTAATGTCATGTCACAACAACCTAATTGGCTTGTCTTATCCAATGCACCATGAAGACAATTTACATGTTTATCTATGTCTCCCACTTCATTACTCCCTTAACTTGTAGAGTATTATATTATATCTCTCCCTCATCCTATAGATGTTTATATGAGTAGGCCTCTACCTAAAGGGTATGATGAGAATGCTTATTATGACTATCACCAAGGCCCTAGGAATTATATGGACATATGTTTCACCTTGGGCATAAGATCTAGGACCTCATAGATGACCAAACTATTAAATTTTATGATTATCTAAAGGAATAAGGTTCACAACCAAGTGACCACCCAAAACAAAAATATTTAACAACCCTTTTGAATATCATTCATAAAAGGATCCAAAAGTGAAAATGGCATATTATGTGCACCCTCCTCCATCTCATCATGAGTACCCATTTGATTGGATTATTGGTAACTGTACATGGAATACACTTGCTATGGTTCATAGATCTTCTATTACTTTGAATGATAGTGAGATTAAGGATGATGACTTAGATCTTCATTACTTATTAATTTTAGCATACCTTGATCACAAGTATATACATAGTGTTATGATTGATAATGGTGCAAGTGAAAATATTTTTACCATGACATTACTTACGCATTTGGTTTATATAAATAATTATTTATATCCTTCTCCTAGGTCCATTAGAGCATTTGATGGGACCTCAAAATAGGTTTTTGGTGATATTGATTTACCTTTACATGTGGGTCCCACATATGTGGTTACTACCTTATCAATTACACCTTCCACAAGTATATTTTATATGTTATTAGAATGACCTTGGGTAAATACACTTTGAGTAGTAACTTCTATAGTGCATAGGTTTGTTAAATACATTCAAGCCAATCTGGTAATTATATTTTTCAAAATTCCATATGAACATCTTATTCACCAATAAAAAATTGTACCTAGACAATTAGTTATCAAACCTCCTAAGGTTATTATTTCAAAAAAGGGTAAGTAACATGCAATCCCATTTACCAGGTGACTATTAATTGAGATACCATTGTATAAGAGATCCATAATGGGTTCCACAAAATACTCATCTACTACATACTATATTTAGATATCTAAAGAACCTAGACATGTTCCTATTACCCCTTTGCCAAATAAACCATAGAGCACTCCATGATGGTTTTGACAAATCCCTAATCCTAATTTTTTTCTTAATAATCACATAGTCCCATTTTACATATGCAGAGCATCACAAATACTATAGTGACAAATATTTCACCTATATATGATCCTCAACACTATCACTAGTTTATTACACCAGGTTCACAATGGGGGGATATATGTGAGCATCATTTGGATGCAGTCACAGGATAGTAATTTCCTCTCATAAGATCCCTAAAATTAAAAAAAATCAAAAAAATATGTTGAACATTTACATATCTTATTAGATCCTTGTCATATATGTTGTCAGTTCCATGTTGTTAGATGACATATCAATATTTTATATATACATGTGTTTCACACATATTTTGAGTATAATTCAGGCATACACATACACATGATATATGTATTTTTAGATTTTGGGAATTCCCTCTTACTCAAGTCACCAAGACATTGGGAAAATCCACCTTTATGATCATGATACATCCAAGTTATATCATTCTATGGTCATTTTTCATTATCATATTTGATATTATGTCCTCACACATTCATTTATCATGCTTATATATTTTGTAGTGTACTTTTTAAGCTATGTACTTGACATTTTTGATAACACATATATCCAAGGACTAGTATGTTATGTTTATATGGGTTGCTTATTCTTTCATGTATGTACTTCCTTGAGTGTCTTACCTTGATATTGTATTGATTATTTGAGAATTTAAATATGATCCATTGTTTATGGCCCCCATATATTTATTTGCCTATTTGACATTTGAATATGTCATTTTTTACTTTGTGTACATTTGACTAAGTCATGTCCTTTAGATTGTGCAACATTTCATCAAGCCCCTTGTTTTTGGTCTATTTGAACATGTGTCTCTCAATTTTATTTTTGAGCTCTATTTTATGTGTGCTTGATTACTTTTTAATCTTTCAATGTTACTATCTAGACATTGTCATGATCTATATCGTGCATATTAGGACTTGATGTGATCACATTCTTTGTGTTTCAATGACATATCTACCTATACATGTTCCCTCTAGATGCTACTTGTTAAATTCATAATTTACATGGTTATATTATCTTTTTAAGGTAAGATAACTACCAATTTCTACTTCTAAACACCTCAAAATGTGGGGAGGTCATGCCATAGAGGCATGAATTCCATATTACTTCACAAATTCATATTATTAAAATTATTTAATAGCTACCAATATTTTATTTAATGACTCTTCAAGATGGTTGGACCTATTATTCACAATGGTCACATCCCTTTAAAATTCAATATAAAATAGGGTTTACCCCAATTTGTGATATATTCATATTCATAAGATTTTTTCATGAGAATTTATTCAAGAGATTTGTGAAGGTTATTTTGGAGATGAGAAGTGAGAAGAGAAGTTATATTAGGTTACTTTGTTTCATGATATACAAAAATCACTTTTGGTGGGTTTTTACCTCATAGAGGTTTTCCCATGGTAATTTATATGTTTCTATGTACAATTGATCTGGTTTCATTTACCTATGCTTTGATGTTCGCATAACTTCTAGATCCATGCATATTACATTATATATTTCTTTACATGGTATCAGACTTGGGATATTGTCCCTCCTCCACCTAAAAATCATATTGTCAATTGTAGGTGGCTTTATAAGATCAAATATAATTCAATTGGTAAAATTGACAAGTTTAAATATAGATTATTTTCTCACGGGTTTACTCAAAAACCTAGAAATGACTATGTTGAAACTTTTGCTCTTGTAGAAAAAATGAGTACTATTAGACCTTTTATTTCTCTTAAATCCTAAAATGGTTGAGTTATCCACCAAATGGATGTCAAGAATGAATCTATAAATGGTGATTTAGAAGAATAAATCTATATGACTCATCCTAAAGCATTCACTAATCTTAATAAAGAACAATATGTATGCAAGTTAAAAAAAAATTGAATGATTTAAAATAAGCTCCTCGATCTTGGTATTATAAAATTACTTATTTTTTTTAAATAATTGTATTTTTAATTACTATTCAGATAATGATCTCTTTGATAAAGTAGTAAATGGTCATTTGATTCTAATTTTATTATATGTTGATGATTTATTGATTATTGGTGATCTAACTAGTTTAATTCATAAATATAAGGATATATTAAGTTAAATGTTTGAAATTACTAATTTAGGCATTCTACATCATTTTTTAGGAATGCCTATATTTTAGGATAAAATTCAATTGATATATCACAATCTTAGTATGCACATAATCTTCTTGTTAAGTTTAACATGCTTGATTGTAAATCTAGCACTATTCCTATTGAACTTGGTGTTAAACCTGATCCTAAACCTGCATGTGAAAAATCTAACCCTACTTTGTATAGATAAATTATTATAAGTTTGATTTATCTAACCATTACTAGGCTAGGTATTTTATATGGTGTTAGTGTTGCTTCTAGATTTATGCAGGATCCATATTTGAATCATTATAAATTAGATAAATGAATTCTTCATTATATCAAAGGATTAATTAATTTTGGTTTATTTTATTCTTCCATTGATAATGCTAAATTATATGGTTATTGTGATGCTAATCATGTTGGTGATACTTTAGATCAAAAATCTACTTTTAGATATGTGTTTAATTTTGGTGTAAGTGCTATCACTTGGAGCAATAAGAAGTAACCTACTGTCTCCCACTCTTATATAGAAGCTGAGTACAAAAGTGCTATGGAAGCTAATAAATAATCCATGTGATTATGAAGTTTGTTGGGAGAAATTCATTTAGATATTTCTCAGAGTACCTTCCTTCAGTGTGATAACTAAAGTTATATATCTTTGGAAAAAATCTAGTGCAACACCAAATAACTAAACACATTGAAGTTTATTTGCATTTCATCTGAGAAAAAGTACTCAATGATGATATTAATCTAAATTTTTATCTTATGGATGAATCAGTGGCATATATATTCACAAAATCACTTGGTGTTACCCAGTTTTGTCAGTTTCATGCAATGTTGGGCCTCTTGTAGTTGCCATTGAGGGGGAGTGTGTATGATAATGCCACTTACTAATGGACATGTTTTTCTTCTCTTTCTCTATACTTATTATCATTGTAAAATTAATGTGTAAGTTTTAATTTTTTACTCCAATACATTAAAAAGCATAATTTGTAATGGAGGTCCTTATGTTATAAAAGGTTCCAAATATGCTTAGTGATTTTTCATGAGAAATAGTAAGATGTAATCTCACAATCATGATAGCCTAAACTTACTTCTAATTAGTTTATGTATTATAATTCTTTTTGTTCCAAAAAGTGACTTTTGGCATGATGAAAGTTTTTAAATCTTTCAATTTTTTTCACATAGTATAATTCATTTATGGTGACTATGGATTTTATCCCCACTTAGCATTAAGGGGGAGTGTTAGAGCATTTAAAGACCAAGTGGTGATTATTTAACCCTTAGTCTCTATTGGTCATTTATTAAATAATAATAATAATAATAATAATATATTATTTATTAACATGAGGTGAAAAACTCATGAAAATAAATAAAATTATTATAATTACTTAATAATTACCAATATATTATTTAATGACTCTTCACGATGCTTGGACCTGTTATTCACAATGGTCACCTCCCTTCAAAATTCACTATAAAGAAGATTTTACCCTTATTTGTGATATATTTGTATTCATGAGATTCTTCATGGGAATTTATTAAAGAGTTTTGTAAAGGTCATTTTGGAGACGAGAAGTGAGAAGAGAATTTATATTTCGGTACTTTTTTTCTTGATATATGAAAAAAAAAATTGATGGTTTTTTTTACCTCATAGGAGTTTTTTTCATGGTAATTCATGTATCTCCATAATAATTGATCTAGATTAATTTACATGTGGTTTGTTATTCATATAATTTCTAGATCCATGCATAGTACATTATATGTATCTTTATATAATAATGTTATTTATTTTAATGAGGTTTCCACCTCATGTTAATAAATAATATGGTATTACTATTTAATAAATAGACAATATAGACTAAGGATTAAATAATCACCACTTAGTCATTAAATGCTTGGTTATTTATTCTTTCATGTAATATACTTCCTTGAGTGTCTTACCTTGATATTGTCTTTCTTGTTTGAGCATTTGAATATGATCCATTGTTTGTATCCCCCATGCCTTAATTTTCCTCTTTGACTATGACTATGTCATTTCTTACTTTGTAGACATTTTACTAAGTCATGTCCCTTAGACTGTGTAGCATTTCATCAAGCCCCTTTTTTGTGGTTTATTTGGACCTATGTTTCTAGATTTTATTTTTTAGTGATATTTATGTGTGTTTGATTATGTTTTTATATTGTAATGTTACTATCTAGACATCATGATCTACATCATTCATCTTAGGATTTGATGTGATATCATTCTTCATGCTTCAATGACATATCTACCTATATGTGTTCCCTCTATATGCTACATGTTAAATTCATAATTTACATTGTTATATTATCTTTTTGAGGTAAGATAACTACCAATTGATACTTCCAATCACATGAAAATGGGTGGAGGGCATGCCATATTGGCATTAATTCCACATTTCTTCAAAAATTCATATTATATTATGGGAATGTTTTAAAAATATGTTATCCACACTTATTAAGTATACAACATACCTAGATGATAGTGGGTGCATGTTTTGGAAACATGTCCTCCCTATTGGCACTTACATTGGTTTTTAGTTTTAGATTATAATGGAAGAATGATTTAGAAACATGTTCTCCACACTTTTACCAATTTTTAGTTTTAGATTATAGTGGGGGAATGCTTTGGAGACATGTTTTCACATATACATAGTTTCAAATTGGCCAAATTGAGAGTTATATGATTCAAATACATATTTTTGGTAGAATTTTATACATTAGTACCATTATTTACATATTTTCAACATGAGCCATATCTAAGGTGCATGTTATATGCAATGTATGCCTAGTACTGAAAAATAAAATTATTTCAAATTTTAAACACTTTCACAGACTATCATCACCCACTAGGTTGGAGTTTTATAGACTATATTAAGCTAATCTAATAAAATACTTGGTTCAATTTTTGGTATGGTTGAGATAATTAAATCACTAAATCTTTCCAATTTTATAGATTTAAATTGATTATATCATTTAGCCTCATCAATTTTATAGGGTGAGTTGACTTAGATCACTCACATTCACTAGGTTATAAGTATGATTGGATTTCATCATTGAGATAATCTCAATTTCTAGGTGGCAAATCTTATTTTCTCTAAGGTTGGGGCCATGTGCACTCTAATATCTCTATATATCTTTAGATATATCCACTTTATAGATTTATATTTATCCTAATATCATTTTTATTCATTTATAATGATATATATTTCAAATCAAATTTCCAAAAGGAAATATCATTGCATCAATACATAAGTGTACTCCTAAATCTTGATCTCATTTAATTTTAGATTATATGCACTAATTATATACTATAACATGTTCTTAGTTGCTAGTGAATCACCAAAAAAGAACTCAAGTTGGAATCAATAAAAGTCAAGGTGTGTTATACACACCTAGGTATGCATTTATTTCCATTTAAATTAAAATTTTCATTATTAGATTAAGGGGGGATTTTAGACACTATTTTTGAATTATATATCACATCAGTCTTATACACTTTAAAAATGCATATCATGGATGTTATTTCAGCTTCTAAACCTTTTCTACTACTAAAAGGATTACATACACTATCTGTTTGTGTCTTATTTATTATCTCTTAGTCTGACCAATGTTATTATGATGACTCAGGCCTTCTATCATGTCCAAAATGTTATTAAACTTCTTACATTTCATCTAGACAAGTTCTATACTTACACCTATTTTCTAATTTATCAGACACTTATGTCCCAGTCGTATGCCTACATTGATTCAAGTGTCCTATTCTAACACAAGTGCCAATTGCCCTAAAGTCATCCAATTTTTAAATGAAACATATTCCTATGGTCAGTCTAAGTGCCTTAATGTGATATATTATCCAAAGGGATTGGTATAAATATAGTATAAACCCTCATTTATTAACCACATAAAAAAGCTATAAAATGCCTAGTATAGACTAGGAAAAGTTACCAAAAGCATTCTATCAATCAATCAGATGAGAAAATCTTCACTATTTTATCTTATTACTATACTAGTCATAGAGACAACACATATAAAGTTATAAATTACTTAAGGAGCACTCCATAAACCATATTTTCCAAGTTACAAGCTAGGTCATTGTTGTACTTGTTTATCACACATTACATGATTCACACACAAGACAACACACAGGGGAGAGATATATAAGTTTGAGGCCCTCTTTGGAGTATTGGATATGTAGGTAGTGCTTATCAACACTGTGTTCCCACTATCCCATTTTTCCCATAGCTAATATGAAGATGAAGAACTAAGGTATTTATCTTTGATAAGGACTGACAGTCCACGATCCAAATCTAAATTCACCATAATGAAGCTAACACAAAACCAAAAATCATAAGGTTTTCACATCTAATTTCAATAGGTATTCTATATTAGACACCTATGTTTGAGTGAGATATTAGCTTTGACACAACTATCTCCAGTCGATGTAAGTGTTTATGGCTATAGAGGTATAATTTTTAGAATTAGGTGACAACACAAAATATATATCTAGTATACTTTATACCTATTTTGAATATATATCTGTATTATCATCAGAATGAGTTATGTATCTTGTTTTCATTATAATTAAAATATATAACATAGCATTACTTTATGTAGTTAACATCTTAGAATAATAAATTAAGTATATGTTTTATTTAAGTTTAATAAATAATTAGCCTATTTTAGATATAGTCAGTCATCCTTGTCCCCTAGGCTATCTCTACCCATTTAACCCTAGATTCCCCTATATCTAAATTTTAGGGTTAAATAAAAATAATCAACACTCTCAAACATTCTATTAAAGAAAATAATATCATCTAAATACATAATTATAAAGGAATAAATAAACTCATTACCTTATTCATAAATGACACTAAGGTATATGATGAATTACATAACTTAAAATTTAGAACCGAACATTTCTGCAACACTTGCCTTGTATTGAATGTTATCTTCCAAATGTCTTCCTCTTTAATTCTCACTTGGTGATATCTAGATTTTAAATCAAGCTTAGTAAAATACTTGGCATGTTGAAGTTGATAAATAAGATCATCAATCTATGTAATAGGGTACCTTTTATTGATATATATATTTTAATTTATCTATATTCAACACACATTATCCATGCACCAATTTTATTAGGTACTAAAATAATAGAACCACTTTAAAAATAACTAGGACAAACTACACCTTTTATTAATTAAAGATTGTAACTATTGTTTTACCTTATTGAAATAATTTAAGATATTCCTATACCACCTAATAATTGGAGGTAGATTATTTGGTAGTAACTAAATTTATTTCTCAATAGGTTTCAATGGTGGCAATCTCATGGGCTCATGAAATACATCTTTAAATTTTTATACAAACTCTCACATAGGCTTATAATATGTTTTAGTAAACATGATATAATAAGATTTAGGTGAAAAAACTTATTTACCCTAAATATCTCTCAAAATAAGTGAACCAAACTTCACACTTACATTAATAATACTTTTAGCTTGAGAATAACTTACTGAATAGATTTTAGAATAACTTTCATAAGCTGAAATGATGTAGTTCCTTCTATAATTTACCAAATTGTATTAATTTGATCTCTTCTTCAAGATAAAATCCTAGATGTATAATAAAAGGTTTCCAAACACTACATCACACATATAAAGTGGTACAACATCCACTTTAACTTCATCAATGAATGTGCATTAATAAGAAACGTGATTTTACATTTCATGTCACCTTGATGTTTACACCTTTCTTCACCCAACCCAAAACATATGGTCTTGGATGATTGTAATTCTTTATCTTCAATTTGTCTATTAACTCCTTTCTTATCAAAATTTATATTGAACAAGTATAAATAATAACATCAAATTTTTTTCTTCATCTAAATTTTATGGAAAAACTTACAAATTTCACTCTTGAGTATTGATACTACCCAAACACACCACTCTATCTATAGAGGAACAACACAAATTTTCATCCACATCAAAGCTACAATCAATGTCTTCAACTTTAAGAGAGGGCATATCTTTATTCTTATTGTTGTTATTGAATTAATGCATTTTTAAATGTAACTTATAAATAATTTCCTTAGAATGAGTATCCACTTAACAATGACCATAATGACTTTTAGTATCCTTCTTAAAAATGGAATAAAAATTATGCTTACCTTTTCCCTTACCTTCAACATTATGCTTGTAACCACCTTGTTACTTTGGAGTGATTTGAGAGGTATATGGAACCTTCTTATTTTCCATATATCTAAGTAGTGAGCTTGAGAACAAGCCTCATATACGTATTTAGGCTTGGATAAGAGGACAAGTCTCCTCAAATGGATATCGAGTCCTCCAACATACTTCCTTAATATGTCACAATCCCCTACATCTTTGCCCATTTTGAAAATCTTCTTGTGAAACTCACTTATGCACTTTTGTATGCTTTAGTCTTGTATTTGCCTAAGATATTTTCAATAAATTAACTATTGTAATATTATCATTTATGTCAAAGGAATTCTTATTGAAATAATTATATCAACATAATTATCATTAATGTCAATATATGTCAATGAAATTATAATTAATGACAACAAGATTATCATTAATGAAAAATACATTATCTTTGTAGAAATTAATTCCCATAAATGAAAGGGACAATCACGTGTTTTAAGCACCTATGGAGGAAGGTATAATTATCTTAAACTAGGTAGACTTTCATTAAAACTCTATAATTTGACCCCCTTTTGGAAATCATGCCCCTTCATTAAAATAAAAAATTAAATGAATGAATGCCTATTTTGGTGTATGGGTGTCTTTTTGAGAGGTTTCCTCCCTTGTGAAGAGGCATTGAAGTATATATAAGGATAAGAGAAGATATAGAAATGTGTGAATAATTAATTCTTTCTATCATTTAATTATAAGTATATTTTTGTGAAGAAGAGAGGAGATTGATTTTGCCATCATTCATTAATGAAGCAATAATAGTGTGGTGAAATATTATTTTAGTGGAGGTTGGTGCCTCATAAATAAGAGATTGGTGTCTCTTGCTACACTGGTGATTATCGATGGGGATTGGTGTCTCCAAGTAGGTTAGTGCCTACAAATTGTGTAAAAGATTATTTTTGAGGCTAGATTTGGATGGTAGATCAATATATCTTCTTTTTTGTTTCTCTTAAAAGATGGTTTTCCACATAAATAATGTTTCTTAATAGATAGATCTCATGTGAATTTTATTATTATGGACATTAATTTTAATAAATTAAAGTTTTAAATCATAGTGGTTCATCCCCCCTCTGAGTGTGTTCTATGCTTAACAATTGGTATCAGAGTAGTTCCTTCAAAAACATTCTAACTGCTAGAAGGTATATCTCAAGATCACACATGGCTAGAAATCATGTACAAGAAGGCTTCTCCACAAATAAGGATCCATTTTTTGATGAAAAAAACTATGCATTTTGGAGCATAAGGATGTGAGCCTATCTAATGGACCTTGGTTTTGATATCTATAAAATAGTAGTGACTAGTTATAAAGTGCAATCAGCTCCACCTATGGATCAAGCTAAAAAGAAGGCTAGTGAGAATAATGCCAAAGCCATGAATGTTATCTTGTGTGGCTTATTAGAATCATAATTTGTCAAGGTAATGCAATGTGACTTGGCAAAGGAAATATGGGAAAAACTTTAGAACATCTATGAAGGTGTTAAAAAGGTGAAGAAGGCCAAGCTCTAACCTCATAGAAGATAGTTTAAGAGTTTGAATATGAAATATGAAGAAAATGTTGCAGGATATCTTCTTCATGTGGATGAAATTTTCAATACTATAAAAGGGCCTGGTGAAAAAGTTGAAGAATCCATGATCATTCAAAAAGTGATAAGATCATTTGCCTTTAGATTTGATGCAAATATTTTTGATATTAAATAAATAAAGGAGCTAGACTCATTAACAATGGATGAGTTGCATGGAATACTCAGTGTATGAAATGAGAACTAAAAAGGAGAAGCCAACAAAAAAGGAAACAACTTTTAAACTTTAAAGAAAGTGAAAAATAAAGATCTTGAATCAAGTGATAAAACTAATGATGAAAAAGATGAAAAGGAGGCATTTTTTTAAGAAATATTAAGAAAGGTTCCAAAAAATACAAAGGTATGCTACATATTATCACTTGGATTTGCACATTTTGAGGATATGCCTAATCTCTCCTCCTCCATGTGGCACAATACAAACACCTCTAGGATTGTGGGTAGCCTAAGGATGAGGTTAATCTCTAGATAGGCTTGGCTCCCTTGATGTACCACTTTGAATTATAAATAAACCTAAACTTTGGGGGATGTGGATAAGGGAGAGAGATAACTAAAAGAAAAATATTCTAAGGGAGGTGATACACCAAATAAGATGATTACTTCCAACTAATAGAATGTCATACATGATAGCAAAGGACTAACCAAACACATACTCCTTCAATCTACATCTTCTCACATCAATGTTACATTATGAGTTTATGGATTAAAGTGTAAAGATAGGAGGACTAGAAAAGAGGCCTTGAATGGAACTAATGAATAGACTAACCGACTCAATCCTTGAATTTCTTAGAAAAATTCACATGCACTACAAGAAGAAGCTTTCCAACTGTAAATAGGATGAAATAATGATACAACATGCTAAGGAATCCATAGTCTTCACTAAGTAAGATGCAACATTAAAGTAGAACACACTATGAATAGTCATGAAGAGGTAAAAATAAATAGTATTATTGATCAAATTGTATGAAAATGATTAAGACTTTTCCATACTTAGGTGAAGTATCCATTATAATGGACAAAATATTTAGTTCTTATAGAACTTGATATATATATATATATATATATATATATATATATATATATATATATATATATATATATATATATATATAGAGAGAGAGAGAGAGAGAGAGAGAGAGAGAGAGAGAGAGAGAGAGAGAGGAGAAAAGAGAAGTCTAATGGTCATAAGGACACTTGTTAAGCTGAGAAAAGGAGTTACATGTACATGAGAATATTATATAGGATTAACCATGAAAGGTTAGAAAGCACAAGTTTCCATCCAAGTCATCAAACTCTTGCAACATGGCATGAAATTCCCTTAACTAGCTCAAAAAAATTACCATCATGATTTGAGCTTATTGAATGCCTCATTAATGATTAATAATAGTTAAAATTATTGGAATGGATGTTAAATGGTTCAGGAATGCATTTCCATGCATTGTTTGTAGGCCTAGTCCTATAGAATCATCTAAAAAGGAGCTATCATCATCTATAGTCCAAAAAACTCCTCTTACATGCAACTTGCACACATGGCCTCAAAATTTTCATAATTTTTACATGAAAATATATGGGAGGAATTTAATTACACCTATAAATACCCTCCACATCCTTACAAGAATCAAAGAAACCTTAAATTTAGTTCACTTGAAGATCTTCACCCTTCTCACTAGCTTGTCCAATATGCCAGTTTTGACTGGCTGAGATGAAAGCTCATATTGGGTCACTTAGGATTTTTTATAAGGAATTAAATTAAAAAATTTATTTATAAAAATTCATAATATTTCTCCCAAATTTGGTTTCATCTTCATAATCCTCCTAGAACCTGCACAACACAAAAAATGATAAAAAAAAACCTATTTCTCACCCCATATGTACACGTCTATATAGATAAAAAGAATGGGAGGGAGATTTATTGAGTATTATATAATTTAAAATATGTTTCATGGTCAAAGTTTTCCATTAGAATGCATCTCCATCTTCATTTCCTGAAACTAGTTTTTACAAGGGTTTAACAAGGGTTTTAGGCCTACTTGACCTCTTAAGGTTCATTCATAAAAACTTGACATTACAATTTTATAAAAATTAAAATAGAATTATCTTAAAGGACCATATTAACCTCCATAAACCCCATTATCCTCCATGAAATTCCTCATGAAATATATGACTACTTGAACTTCTCCTATCGAGCTTGTTTTGACTATTTATACATGTATGAGTTGCTTTAAGGTCCAAATATGTCTTTCCTATGGTTTATTTTCATCCCAATGGTTAAAAAACTTATTTAATTAATCCATGAAAATTATCCAATTATTTAATATGCTTAATTCATGATAGAACTGAAGATGACTCTTTGTTTGGGCACAAGGCCTAATCCTTGCTTAATAGTCTTGTTTACATCTCAAAGCCTAGCATGATTTTTTGAGAGTTCCCATACATATAAAATTTAAAACACCTCCATTATTATCCCACAAATAATATTTTTCCTATTATAAACCATTACCAAAGTTGGAGATGTCATTAGTCTATCAAACTGGCTCTAGGTCAAACTTTGCCCAATGGGTTTGATTTCAACCTTATGGATTTTTAGCACCCTTTTTGGATTAATTCATATATTATTGGTTTCCATGAATTTTATAGGTTTTATGAAACTCTCCACACCTCATTCCAAGTTTTTCCTAACTCCTAGTCTATATCTTTCTCTCCACTTGATAAGATTACAGGGCTTATGCATACGGAAAGTACCCTTTATCTAAGACAAAATAGAGGGTAATTACCCTATTTTTCCAAGAAAATTTGATATTGGAGAGGCTTAATTAATTATTAAATATTATTTACACAAAATTTTATCCTTTTATTCTAAGCATAGACCCTCTAAAATTATGAAAGTCTGAGACAAACTTGTCAAGGCAACTATGTCTAGGGTTTGCTTTCCATGGATTGTGTTTTACATGATTAGATCCCTTTATCTATTTTTAAAATCCATAATGATGATTTCATGAATTTATTTTATTTTTGTGAAGTTGATATCATATTAAACTCATCAATCATCCTTTTATATACCCTTCTTACACCTTGTATTAGTTGACTGTAGGTGCATACAAAGGGTCTAAGAGGTATGTGTAGGACTTGTATCATCACCCAGGGTTTATAGAGGTGACAAGGATCTTGATGGAAGTGTTAAAAGTTAAATTAATTAGTATTACTTGATTTTAATCTTCATACACACTTGAGACTCACCCAACTGGGCTCTCTCTATCCTGCTCATGAAAACCCTATCTATGGAACCCTACTTGTAGGTGAAATTTTGGGAATTTGGCCTTGAATGCTATGCCCCTAACCTATCATATGTATGAGGATAGGTTTATCTAAATTTTGGATTACTTATCCCTCTTTGATGTTATATCACATTTCTCTATGCTTTCTTTTAGTTAGTAGGTCGGCCTATGGAGTAACCATGGCCTAGATAGACTATATATAGGAGGTAGTATGTAATTGTTTATCATCATATATTGTGAAGTCTGTTCTTATTGAAGCTTGTGGAGGTTTCCCCCTCAAAGTGGATTGTCTATTATCATATATTTAGATATATTACAATAATATTTGGATCTATTTCTATTATTTTAATTTATTATTGAAGTAATTTCATTACAAGTGGTATCAGAGCTGCGATTTCGACAATCTTGTGGGTGAAACACCAATTTTTTAAATTTTGTGATATCTAAAAAATGGTTTCAAATTTATGTAAATTTTTTTTCACTAGAGGTTATAAATAATAAAATTAAGCTTCCATTAAAATTTTAGATCTTTTTGATCTATTGTTAAAAAGTTATCTCCATTTTAAGTTTTTAAATAAAATTGCTCTACAGTGCGCAATTCAAAGAATTTTTTGAGCTATTTACATTTTTGGAAATATTATAAAAATTTGGATAGGGTATTTTCTTTGTATGTTTTTATTTGAGGCTGACATAAGTCTAAAATCACTTGGTCAAAGTTGGGTCAAAAGTGCCAATCAGGGTCAACATCATTAAGCCCTTTTATGGAAAGTCCACAAAGTCAAGGCTGAGGAAAGGGTGCTGAAACTCTAGGTGAAACTCCTAATAGGGAAGATATGGATTTAGAAGTGGGATGTATTATATCTTTTATACCAATGTTTTCTAACAAAGATCACAAAGTGAGTCAACCTGAGTATTATGTGCAAGGCATTCAAAGTGAAGTGCAAGGCATACAATCTAATATGAAATCCATATAAGATAGTTTAGTAGATATCATAATGAATTTGAAAAATAATTAGTCAAATAATCCACCTATCTCAATTACACAACCCCACCAAGGTGGTTCTCCCAACCAGTCTACTTCAAATCCAACTAGATGGCCACAGAGGAACCTGTTACCAAAAGTGGATATGTGCAAATTTGATGGAAAATATCCGCTCAATTGGATCAACCAAATGGATAATTTTTTTGATCTACATTAGATCCCTAGTGGAAAAAAGGTTACCATGTCATCCTTGTATCTTGAACTAGATCAATTCATTTGGTATCGATGGTTGTGTGCTCAAAAGAAAAAGATGACTCTCAGTGTCACCTGGTCAGTTTTTATAGAGGAGCTACAATTACACTATGGCAATAGTGTGACAAATAATTACTTTAGCCAGCTAGCAAAATTGTGATAGATTGGTTTCATCAAGGATAATATTCATCATTTTTAGAACCTATCCTTATGTGTGGAGACAATTTCTGAGGAGAACTTGAATGACCTATTTTTGGGTGGACTCAAGGACCACATTCAACATGAGGTATGCATGTTTAATCCACTTAAGATTTTTGATTTTATTATCATGGCATGAAGAGCTAAGGAAAAATTCCTAGCTAATGAGAAGTATCCATTCACTCACTTCAAATATTGTAGCATATTAACACCAACATTTCCTCCACCTACCAGATTGACCCCTCAACAAATTGAAGTGAAGCGTGCAAAAGGATTATGTTTTGGTTGTGACAACAAGTGGAACAAAGGACATAGATGTGTTGAGAATAAATTATTCTACATTGAGGGATCCAATGAAGATAAAGAAGAAGATGATGCCTCTAATGATGGTGAAGAAGAGATAGAGGAGGTACCTAAAGATTCCCAACCTATAATCTCTTGTCATGCGCTTGCAGGTATTATCACTCCACAAACTCTTAAGGTGGTGGGTCTTCTCAAGAAATAAAAGGTGATAGTGTTGATTAATTCAAGGAGCACACATAACTTCATCAACCATAAGTTGGCCACTCTATTGAATTGTTTCATCTACCTAACGCCAAAATTGTAGTTCATGATTGTAGATGGCAGCATATTTAATTGTTCAATCAAATGCCATAGTATTAATCTTGCTATGTGTGAGTAAAATCTCAATTCTCCTATGTTTTCTATTCCCATGGGTAGCATAGACATTGTTTTGGGAGTCCAATGGCTCACAACCTTGGGTACCATTGAGATGAACTTCCATGAACTAGTCATGTGCTTTCATTCTAAAGTTAGGAAAATTGAACTATATGGATTACAAGAAAAATCTCCATAATTAATTAGTTCACATCAGATGACCAAGATGCTAAGAAAGGGGGCAAAGGGAAATATTGCATGATTATGTTCCATAGAAGCTCAACCCACACAAGCATCTACACATCTTGATCTACAAATGATTCTTGATGTGGACGAGCACATTCAACATCAATAAGATGTTTTGGCTAGTTTGAGAGATAATTTTGCCTTGGCACAAAATAGGATGAAGTAAAAAGTAGATCAACACCGTAGTGAGCAAAATTTTGAGGTGGGTGACTGGGTATTTGCTCATTTGTAGCCTTATAAGCTGATGTCCTTAAAGCAATCTAAAAAGGATAACAATCTTACTCATAAGTATTATGACCCTTATCAAGTTCTACAAAAAAGTGGAAGTGTGGCTTACAAGCTCAAGTTACCTCATTCATCTCACATACACCCAGTATTTCATGTATCCTGTTTGAAGAAGGTCATTGGATAGAAAGTTTCAGCCTAGACAGAGCTCCCAGAACTAGATAAAGAAGGATGAGTCATTTTAGAACTAGAGAATATCCTCCAAACATGTACTAAGAGGTTTAGAACTAGAGAGATTAGGGAATATCTGATCAAGTGGAAGATTTTCTACAACAACATCTAGAGTTGTTTAATGTTGAGGACAACATTGGTTTGAAGGGGAAGGGCATTCTATGCCCCTAACCCATTGCATGTATGAGGATAGGTTTATCTGACTTGTGGCTTACTTATCCCTCTTTGATGTTATATCACATTTCTCTATGCTTTCTTTTAGTTAGTAGGTCAGCCTATGGAGTAACCATGGCCTAGATAGACTATATATAAGAGGTAGTGGGTGATTGTTTATCATCATATATTGTGAATTCCATTCTTATTGAAGCTTGTGGAGGTTTCCCTCTTGAAGTGGCTTATCTATTATCATATATTCAAATATATTACAATAATATTTGGATCTATTTCTATTATTCTAGTTTATTATTGAAGTAATTTCATTACATTGAAAGCATGAATTATGACCTATTTAGATATTACACAATAATTTAATAAGTTTTTTGAAATTTTCATCTATATTTGGGTTGATTTCATGTTAATAAATTTAACCCTTCTATTCTCTGCCCCTCACTACCACTATAGTTAGTTGTAGGTGTTCATTTCCAAATGAGGGATAATTGAAGGTGCTTATCTAATAAAGAATAGACACTCCAACCTATCCTTTCTAGTTTCCATGTTCAAAAATGTTCAAACCATGATTTTTTTCTCATGAAATAAACATCCTTTCAAATTTTCATTTATGGCTGGTTGTAGGTGCTCACCAGGCCATTTGTATAAACTGAAATGTTCATGAGAAGCAAAAAATAACATATCCTCCTCCCTCAAAGACCTTGGTGTCATAAATGTTTATTTGAATCATTTGGAATCATTTTAATATGAGGAATATTATAAATTTCAACTTAAATATAGAAAAGTCCTTATTTGACTTAGGCCTATAGATGATACTGAAGAAAACTATTATTTTGCTAGCAACTTTGAGACCCCAAATGGCCATCTTCCACTTGTCATGTTCCTTCCAAACTTGGTATAGTATTTCTCCCATGTATGGGATAAAATATTTATATATTTATATTCCTTATAACTCTTTATATACATGTTTTAAGACATCCAAAAAAACCTCTGGACCTTTGTTTTGCCCATTTAGTGATTAGGGGCCTGAATTCTATCATTTTGTGTTTTGAGGCCTTCTCTAACTCAAAATATCAACTTGTCACCTCAAATGGGTCTAATATAACCTCCTAAACATATTAATCCCTTATTTAAGGCTCTATCATGCTTTTATGTTTCAAAACAACATTCTAAAACTCTTTGTATTGTCACTTATAGGCGACCATTTTCTAGTGTGTAGGCAACAAAGAGGAATATGGTCAATAAGCATTGAATCAGCCTTCAATATGAGATTTAGACCACTATAAATAATGAAAAAACATACCAATTCCATAATCAATGAGATATATCAGTATAAAACATTTCCTCCAGCATTATTTTCCTTTTTCAAATCTCTGTAAGTTGTGTGTTAATCGTAGAATTATGTATAAATGTTGCATATGAATGCTAATCATGGAGATTTTTCCTTAGAGGATGAAATTTAATGACTATGGGAAAAATAAAACATTTAATACATGGTGAAGGACCTATCTTAACCCTCTAAATCCATTTTCAAATCATGAAGATCTAGAAATGGTGAAAATAGGCCTGTCATACCACATAAGACCAGTCTACAAACCAACAATGATTTAATTATAAAAACACCTTGGAACATGAAATAAGGAATGAAAAAAATTATATGGGAGATTAAAAATCATTTTAAACCACTATAAACATCTAATTTTTAGGGATTCTCCCAAAAAAGAGCAAAACCTGCAGGGTGCATATATAAGTAGCCAAAAAAATATAGTCATATTCATGAGGATGATCAATGAATCAAAAGAAACAATTATAAAAAATAATTATATTAAAATTAAGTTATATTATTATAATATAACCTAATATAATCATTTGACTTGAAACATTCTCATCTGTTCGTACCGAGCAAAAACTTGAAGGTCACTTTTGCATGTTTAGGAAAGCAAAAAAGGAGAAGAATGGTTTTGGGAAAAAATTTCAATTCAAAATAAAATAATTTTTTTATATTAGTGTGGGTAATATTAAGGGATGTTTCATTATATTTTCCCATGTGGCACACTTCCCCATGGGTCATACAAGTACCTTTTTCTTCTCTTTTCCCAAGAAAACTACCTTTTCTTTTGATGAACCTACCACTTTCAGTTACCAGTGGTTGATTAAGACTTCCTAAGACACTTTTCACATGAAATAATATTTTTACACCTTCAAACTTCCCAATAAATTTTTACAAGTCAATAAATGTACCTTTTTTAACCTCTAAATGACCCAAAATGACTAAAAGGACTAAAATACCTAAAGACCAAGGCTGGTACAACATTAAATGACATAAATTATCCTATAAAACACATTTTTACATATATAATATACCCCTATAACACTTTAAAGTCATGTTTTTACCTATGGGTGCCTCAATTTGACCTAAAAGTCAAATTTGGTCAACACTACCCTTCAAATGTTGTAGTTGTGGTAAAATAGGACATTTTGCTGCTAAGTGTCCACATAAGGATGATAGTGATGATGAATAAAATTATAACAAGGAAAGGGGAAAAAATGAGAGCAAGCCTCATCAATATAATAAAAGCTACAAACAAAATGGATATAAGATTTTTTTTATAAACACAAGAAAAGTCTCTTCCAAAAAGGATAGTAGCTTAGCCAAGGAGAGAAATGAAAGTATATCAAATAATTAGAGGAAATAAACCCTTATCATGGATATATAAAAAAAAAATTATGCTTTTGAAAGTGAAGACACCTTGGTAAAATAGGGAAAATAAAAAAATATTTAGAATAGGAAGAAGATGTCTAAGATGTAAGAGAGGTAGATCTTGAAGAACTCATTTGTGCTTTAAGTGAGATAAGGGTGATTAAGAAAAAGAATTTGAAACAAAATTAAAGATTAAAAAATATGAGAAAGAGGATTATGTTTAAAAAATAATAATGTAAAAAAGTGTTGAGGAAATAGAAAAGACTATCATTAGCCTTAAAACCCAACTAGAAGAAGCAAAAAGGGTAGAGGATGAGGTGAGAGTCAAATTAAAGACAAAGGAAGGTAATTATGAAAATATATAATATGAATTATTTTTTTTAAGAAAATAATTGGGGAAGATAATTACCTAGCTAAAAAATAGTTCAAAATTTGAAAAGAGTACAAAAATGTTGGGTGACATACTAAATTGCCAAAGGTCACCATTCATTAAGCATGGCCTTAGCTATGAAGGAAACTATAAGATCATTAAGTAAGGTCAAAGTAAAAAAAATTATTGAACCACCAAAGAAAGTATATGCAAATAATCTGAAGAGCTATGTAGATGTACTCAAGGGGTCTATGAATGGCAGAAGAAACAAGAAGAAAGAGTGTGATACTCCTCACAAATACAACAAAGGTGAGTATATCCCCATTATTTTTTTTATAAAATCATTACCTCTAAGGTAGTTTAATATGATTAAGTACCCAAGTTTATTTTATGGTTATTGTTATTTATGCAATAATTTTGGGCATGAATAAATGGAGTCCAATACATGTGCAATAAATAGGTATGCATGGGATAATGGCAAAAGTGTTTATGGATTTTTTAGTAGAAATTATAACCCATTTGGACCTTTAGCAAATTATAATTAGAATAATATTTTATGTTATAAGTGACATAACTATGGACATATAACACATTTGTATATAAGTATTTTTTTAAAATCTCATAAACAAGACAAGAAAGTGGATGATTCAAATGTATGAAAAAAAGAATTTAAAAAAATATGGAAAAAGAAGCAAGAGGAAGATAATTTAGAGATGGATAAATTTATACTTGTGTAAACTATAATTCATGCATAATACGAAGGGAAAAAATGGTACATTGATAGTGGGTGCTCAAGTCACATGACTAGAGGCAAGAGCAAATTTATATCTTTGAAGGAAATAAGTGAAGGAACTATAAAATCTATAGATAATGCTACAAAAAGAATAGTTAGAAAAGGTACTCTTAGTCTTGATAATGGGAAGATGAAAATAGAAAATTTCTTATATGTTGAAGGTTTGAATCATAATATTCTCAGTGTTAGTCAAATGTGTGATCATTTACACATCCTCAAATTTTATGCTCAAGGGTGTGATATCAAGAAGGTAGATACAAGAAAAATAGTTCCAAATGTTAATCTAAAAACAAATAACTTATACATACTCAGTGAGGTCAAGGTATAAAAATTCCATATGAGTAAAATTAATGAAAATTAGATATGGCATAGAAGAATGGGCAATATGAATTTTGATAATTGGGTGAAAATCAACACCAAGTAAACTATAAGAGATATGCCTAAAATTATAAAACCTTCAAATACTCTTTGCAAGCAGTGTTAACATGGGAAATAGACAAGGATGAGTTTTAAATCAAAGGAGTACTCAACAACTAATCCATATAGACCTGTATGGGCCTACAATACTTCAAAGCATACAAGGTGACAATTATTTCATGTTACTCATTGATGAATATTATAGAATGACATGGGTCACTTTTCTAAAATAAAAATATGAGGCATTTGAGAAATTTAAATATTTTAAATCCTTGGTTGAAAATGAAACCAATTCAAATATCAAGTGTTTGAGATTAGATCGGGGAGGCGATTTCCTCTCAAATTAATTTGAATAATTTTATGAGCATCATGGTATAAAAAGTCACTTATGGGTTACAATAACTCCATAACAAAATGGAGTTATAGAAAGGAAGAATCAAACTATTCAAGATATGGAAAGAACAATGTTGAATGAATCTAATCTATTAGATAATTTTTGGAGAAAGGCAGTTAACACCACACTTTACATTTTGAATAGAGGGTAAATTAGAGTAATTAATAGTAAAACACCTTATTAGCTATATAAGGGTAAAACAACATTAGTTAAATATTCAAGGTATTTTGGAGTAAGTGCTACATCAAAAGAGATGATGAATAATTTGGAAAGTTTGACTCCAGAGATGATGAAGGTATTTGTTGTACCCAACACCCCCCTTTTTTAATAAGGAAATGGGGACCCACTTTTTCATATTATTGTCTTCATTTTGAGCCCCCTCTTCTATGTGTTTATGCAAATTCTAGGAAAAAATCATAATTTGGTCTTTTATACTTTGACAATATGGCATTGATATTATGTTTTCATAGCCTAAATCTTTTATTTTATCAGGTTTGTTACTTTGATCTAATTGTTGTATACTTATGTTTTCATGGACTAACCTTCTTTGAGAGTCTTTTTCATCTTTATTTTTTTGATCTTATGTATTTGGGATTTTATCTTTGGGACTTTTATTCCACATAAATTGGTATTTGGGTTTATTGTTACAAACATTTTCCCTACAAAATTTCTACCAAAATAATTTCCCTAAATCAAACTTATTCTTGCAGACAATCTTACTAAGGCATTTTCCACAAGGAAATGAACTTACCCTTTGAGCTTTATGAAACTTACCATTCATCCTTTGTGAAGTAGATCCTTCAGGACTTTTGTCATGGATGAATACCCTATGAATTATAACCTTTAGATTATTACCAGATAGAAGTTACACTTCAACATTTTGAAATTACCCTTCAAAAGTTTTGAAATGCCCTTTTTGCCTTGCCAACCTACCCTTTGGGCTTTTTTCAACATGTCCTTCAACCTTTTTATTGTGACCATTTTGATCGATAGAATTCATTGAAACCTTTTTTCAATTTCCCTTCAACCCATCCATACTTTTCCTTTGAAGCTTTTATCCCACACATTTCCTTTAGGACTTTTATTCTACACATTTACCCCCCAAAACCATTCCTTCAACCATTTCATCTGAGACACTTTCCCTGAGCCAATTAAATTACTTCAAACATTTTATCTAAAATAATAGGGTCTTTGGGAGAATTATTTTAGACATGTTTTCCAAAATAATTCCCCCTAATGGAATTTTTTTGGGACTTTTGAAAATGACCCTTTGTCTCCAACTTACCCTTCAAAAGTTTTGTCAAGGACACATATTTCTTCAGAATTTCTAAATGAACCTTCAACCTTTTTGAAAGTACCCTTCAAGAATTTTTTGATTACCCTTTGGAAATTTTATAAGGGTCCTTTCCCATCAAAATATACCCCATAAAGTAGACTCTTCAAGCATTTCATAATGAAGTAGACCCTTAGGCCCTTTTGAACATGCCCCTCAGGACTTTTGTCTTGAACATTTTTGCCCTATAAACTTACCCTTTGGGACTTTTTACCACAAACCAATTCTTTTGTCCTTTTTATTCAACACAAAAGGCCCAAAATAATTCCCCCAAGGGCACATACCCTTTAAATTTCTTGAACTAATCTTTCAAACATTTTTAAAAAGACCTTTCAGGCTTTTTTGAATGACTACTTACCCTTTGGGAGTTTGTCCTATGAACTATTTCCCTCTAAGACTTACCCTTTATGATTTTTTCCCCTTCAACCAATTCTTTTAAGGCTTTTATCCTAGGCCTTTTATCCTTCAACCAGTTCCTTCAAACATTTTTTTCAAAACACTATGCCCTTTAGCCCTATTAAAACCATCCCTTCAAGCATTCCTTAAAACATTTTGTTTGAGAGAATTGAATCTTTGAAAGAATTTTTGTAGACACTTTGTCTAAAATAGTTATCCTAATGTAATTCCTTCAAACATTGTGTCTTAGATAGTTTGTTCGATGAAATTAGGGTCCCAACAATATAAAGACTACAATAATTTTGCCACCATAATTACCCTAAAACAAATACTGGACTTCTAAGTGACACCTTTGCTTAGAGAACATTTTATAATGTTTTAAACTTAATTTAATATTTTTAACCCAAGCCCAAATCATATTTTATTAATACAAAGGACTTAGGATAGAATATTTATACAAGGACCATTATATTATTTTAAGTCATTTTTTTCCTTATGTTTGTAGTAGTAGGGAGTCTTAAAATAATGACACATGTCTAATTACCAAGATTATTTTTTATAGTCATGAAGACATAATTTAATGGTTTAGAGGATGTCATTTGATGATCATGTGAACATCAAATTTAACTTCAATAATAGTTAATTTATGAAATTAAACTTGACAATCATGTGGACATCATTTAATAGTTATGAGGATGTCAGTTGATAGTTTCATGAATGTCAAATTTAACCTCATAAATTACCCTTTTGGATTCAAATCAAGTTCTTATGCCATGCATCTACTTGGGTCCATTTTATCAAATGATGTGAGAGGAAGTTGAAATATCAAAATCTCCATGATATTTACAAATGTCATCATCATGGGATCTTAGTGCATAGATCCAGTGACCCATGGGAAGAAATAGGGATCCTAGTACATATAAATTAGAATCCCTAAATAACTACTAAGTGACACACAAATGAAGCAAAGTAAAACATGGAATGACAAGTGTCATAGGATTTAATGTGTCAAAGGCACTAAAATCTGAACAACCACATTAAACTAGTGCAAAGGATCAATGGTGCAAGTCTTAGGTAGAATTTTCAAAGATCTTGGACTCAATTACATATTGACACATGTCACATTTTAAAATCTAGCAATAGATACAATACCTAGATCTTTGGAAACTCATGCTATATTTATTGACAAATATTGAGACTCACAATTAAGATAAGAAATATAATCAAACATGTATTAAATAGTGAATATGAAAGTGAAAATCTAGATTCTATAAATGGCATGGGCAAGCATGTAATGCACAGTTTAGACTAGTCATGGATGATAGTAGGGCCACTAGTTCTAAAAACATGGGTAAAGTGATTTGTTACTTCATGCATATGTCAGAGTTTTATTTGAAGGTAGTTGATCTAAAAGATTAATAATTTATTCTCATAACCTATAAAAAGAGGCATGTATAGTTTTGGAAAATATTCCATATTCTAATTTTGCATATCATTTTAGCTATAATTGTTTTAAATTGTCTATCTTTTTACACATGCACATATTACATAGATTTGGAAAAAGTTAAATTAAATGGATAACTATAAGTAGAATCTTATACAGTTTTAGACCATAGTTAGAACTCATGTTCTAACTATCACATGTAACAACCTTAGATGAACTTGGAGGATGAGGTGACCCCTTCCCCAAGTCTATATAAAAAATTATAATCTAATTTGGATTTTTATCAGAGAATTTTTTGAATACAAAAGAACATTAGTTTTGATTTTCAATGAATGTGTTTGTGTATTTTCTTTCCAGTTTCTATGTAATTAGTTGTTAATTTCTTTGATTTTGTGTTTTAATAATAGTTAGTGTGCAAAATTTGAATAAATTATTAATTATTTTGATTGATATACTTATTTTTAGGTGTGCAACAATTGCTAAAAGATTTGTAAACATATTGGTTAAGATAGTCAAGTTCAAATTGATTCATGATTCTGATTGTGCATGAGTGCTTTCTTGGATGTAGTTTTCTATGTGTGTGAAATAACTACCTCAAATTATTCAATATCCTAAGCCATAATCTCTTGATTAAGGTTGTGAAATAACTTCCCTAAAAGGATTAACCTTTGTCTAAGGCTTGTGAATTTCTTGCATCATTATTTACTTATAATTTTTTATCCATATCTGACTATGTGTGTTTAATTGCTACTAGAAATATACATAAGTTCTAAGAGCACTTATCCTTTTAGAAACTAGCTAGGGGAGTAGTTCCTGAAAACCACATAATCTTTATTTTCTACCTTACCCTTCACTCTTTTTTTGAGTTTTTTTGAGATCTACCCACTCTAGATTAGTAACCAACCACCCATCTAACTCATATAGAGATTCACTATCCTTATTAGGAACTACACCTCCATCCAAAAAAACTTATCAACAACCTACATGCCCTACTTACTATTTCATCAAAAGGTTGAAATAAATCACATACCTAAAACTCATGCCCTAGAGTTGAGTTTACATCCATTAAGATCCTAAAACTTTAGAGGCTACCTCATTATGGCTATGGTATACATAAAACATGTACCAATAGTTAACTAGAACTAGAAGGAGGGCCAACACCTCTGATATTAGTAGTTATCCTTTGTGTAGAGCTGTACTAGAGTCACTTAGGAGAGTGACCAAATATAATTCCTATGCTAGTTTATTATCTCACCCTTATAAAATCATAAGAGAACTAGAAATGTGCCAACAACCCCAATATGGAACAATCCCCCTCTAGTAGGGAACCCCTTACTTATAATGAACTCTTTACCTATTAATCAACCAATGGATCAACAATAACCCTAGTTAGTTGGATCTACTATTCCTATCCTAGGAGACATGCATAATTTATCTCAGAACCCCAAAATGTACCCACCATCCTTCTCTCTTTTAAGATCAAGGATAGGAGAGGAACATATCAAATCAATTAAAGTTACTTTAAGATTAATGAATGTCATAGATGAGGATGTTGTATGTAGATTATTCCATTTTAATTTTATGGATGATTCTTATGATTGGTATCTAAATCTAATGAAGAATTCAATCACTTCTTGTGATGAATATCAAATATATTTTCTTGCATAGTTTGGATTGGTCACTAATTCTAGTTTGGTATACCATTAATTCACCAACATGAAGAGGGGACCTAATAATCCTATCCATGATTTCAATATAAGATGGTAGATGATATACAATTGGTTTACCCCATGATATAAACTAGAGGTGGCATTAGTATTGAAAATCTAAAAAAATACATTGGATCTTATCACTATCATGTTCTTGAGAAGAGCAATCACAACTAACACTTTGATGTTAACATTTGAATAGGCTATCCCCATAGATAAGTAGCTCAATCCTTAGATTCCATAAGAACCTAATGTCAATAATTATTTTTTAGCACTAAATCTAATTTGACATGCAAGGCAAAATGTACTAAAATTCAAGTAGAACCAATTATCCACACTACTTCCTATGACACAGATGACACAACCAAATTTTGGCTACTTGAGCAATCATGTGATAGGAAATGGTTATCATTAGAACTAGTAAGTGGCTGCACTTTCCAATACCATTTTATAAGGTATGGATTCCACAAAGGTAGAAATGGATTCTATCCAGAAGATGGTTTAAAAGTTGAGCAATGATTTCCTAAATATGCAAATGAAGATGGGAAATATAAATGGCCCAAATAAAAATCATAATGTTGGATTCTAGAGATACAATAGACCATTCAACAACCCCAAACAACTTAAAAATATTTCAAAGATCAACATAGTAGAGATGGCTCTTTCCAATTGGTGTAGACTTCACAATACTTCTAAGCATGATGAACTCAACTACATTGAATTTTCTGCAATATTAAAATTTTTATAAGAGAGGTGGTTAGACAAGATCAGATGCATAATCTACCTAAACATCATCTAGATCCTTACTCTTTAAACACTACCATTTTCTTGTAAACTCATGAGTTTTCTTTTCTAGGTGAGGATGATAATGAGTTAGATGATAACATGGATGAAGTTCACACCTTCTAGTAGTTCCAGAGAGGTGCATACAATTTAAGGAATGAACAACCACTCATAACATTGACTCCTCCAATTACCATGGTATTTCCTCCTAATCCTAAATTAGACAATAATCCACCCCCTCCAAAGGGGAATAATCTATAGCAAAGCAAGGAAGAAATAATCAAAGGAGGATATAACATTGTTGAGGATATGAAGAAGATCAAAGAAAATATAACTCTTCATGAGTTATCTCAAATCATTGAACAAAAGAAGTTGATATATAAGTCCATCACTAGGAAGATGCCTATGTAAAAGGTGAAAGCATCCATAGATAAATCAAAATCATCTAACACCAACATCATCTATAAGAGCAAGCTAGAAGTTTCACCATTCCTACTAACTATCTGGGCATTCAGTAAGAGCATTCATAACTATTTATATGATTTTGGAGCATCTACAACTATCATGCCTATATCCATATGTTGAAATCTTGGTTTGACACCAAACCCTTCAAAGAGGATAGTTTCACAACTAGATAATAAATTTGTCTTAGTAGTTGAAAAATTGAATAATGTGCACATCCAAGTATCATCTAAGCCAAGAGTCTAAATGACCATTGATATTCTAGTGGTATACATACCTAAAGGTTACAGTCTACTACCAAGTAGGGATTAGTACAAATGTTTAATGGATATCTCTCTATAGACTTTTCTCATATATGTTTGCCATGAAGTGGAGTTGTAAATCAAATCAGAATCAACAAAGAGCCTAAAATTAAGTATCCTATTATGAAGTACAATGTCAAGATTGAATAGGTAAAGCATGACTCACCCAACCTTGGTATTTATACTTTTACTAATTAAAATAAAGTATACAATTCATAACTTGAAGGTTAAAATCAGTGATGGACTCTATAATTTGATGACACCATATCTAAGCAAGGATTAGGCATGAGTATTGAGCTGATCGATATACAAGGTAAAAAATTCTTAGCAACATATAGATTATTATTTCTATGTACTAAGAATAGATCTGAGTATGAGGCTTTATTTATGGGACTATAGTTTTCACTCAAGAATAATTTCAAGTAAATATTAGTATTTGGTGACACCACCAAGTTAGAAATAGATACCAATGCAAGCTATCTTATTTGAGAAGATACAAGCATAAAGCATGGGAACTATTGAAATCTTTGAATATTTCAATATCATGGCACTCCTTAGAGAGAAAAATTAGATTTTTGATTCATTAGCTACTACTGCTACTAATCTGGAGCTACTACAAGAATCCAAGGTAAAAAAGTTCTCAATTGAGTTGGCACCTTTTCCCTCTGTTCCAAATAATATGGAAAATTTATAGATCTTTGATGATGACCAGTAGATTATCTAGTTTCTATTAAATTTAGGGGAATTTTAATCCAAAATAATCAATGACAAGGACATTAATCACCTCTATCAAGAGGAATCAGATAAAGAGGGCATTCTTTAGCTCAAAGAGACTCTAATTCTATTCCAATTGGTTTCCTTGAAAATACCATTTGACATAGATACTCAAGAACAATAGTTAAGACAACCAAAATTCAATGAATCAAACTTTAGAAATTAATAACTAGGAGATGAGCACAACTCACATTATGTGAATATTAGCCTTAGCTATACCCTATAAGAGAGGTAGTGGGTGAAGGATTTAATTTCTTGATATAGGGATGTCATTGCCTAAACATATGAAGATTTGAAATTTTATGACCCTCAAGTCATCACTCATACAATCCCCTTGAATCTAGATCAAAAACCATTTAGATAAAGGCTAAGAACAATCAATCTTATCCTAAAGCCTATGATTTAGAAAGAAGTGGATAAAATTATAAATTCAAAAATCATCTTCCTAGTTTGACATTCTACCTAGGTGGCCAGTTTGGTCCTAGTAAGAAAGAAGAATGGTGAGATCAGATTATGTGTGGACATCAAAAATGTGAACAAGGATTATAAAAAAGATAATTATCTTCTACCTTATCTAGATGAGGTGATACAAATAGTAAGTGGTTCTGAAATTATGTCCTTGGATGGATTTTCAAGTTACAATCAGGTAATGGTATAATCTAAGGATAGAATGAAGATGACGTTCACCATGAAGTGAGAATCTTATTCATATAAGAGAATGACATTTATTTTAATAAATATGGGAGTGACCTTTTAACGTCCCATGGATCATGATTTTAAAGGACTGACAAGAAAATGCATAATCATCTACATGGATGATCTTAAAATATTTTTGAAGAATAAAAAAGGACACCTAAGTCACTTATATTCCATATTTTAAAGATGTATAAGGTTTGGTATTTCATTAAACCCAAAAAAGATAATATTCAAAGTGAACTAAGGTAAATTTTTGGGTCACATAAACACCAAGGATGGGATAACCATTAATCCAGATAGAATTCAAGTGATTTCAAAAATTTAGCCACCAAACAATAAGAAGGAGCTCAAATCATTCTTCGTAAAGATTAAATTCATAAGTAATTTCATCTAAGGATTTGTAGACATTTTCAAACCCTTGAATGCCATGCTCAAGTAGGATTCTAAAATAGAGTGGACAACTAAAGCTTGAAAGTTCTTCCAGGACATTAAAGATGCAATATCATAGGCTTTAGTGTTGATCAGTCCAAATTTTAGTAAATATTTATACCTATACTTATTTTAATTAGAGCATTGATTACTAGTGTCATCAAGTAGATGAAGGATGAGACTGAGTATCTAATCACTTTCAAGAGCACAAACCTAAAAGATGAAAAACATAGGTACTCTACAATTGACAAATAGATTTTAGCCCTTGTCAAAATAGTGAATTTTTTTTGGCATTACATCTTGAGGAATAAATTCATTATCATCATGCTTGATCCTACTATCAAGCTCACCCTATCATAGAATGAGATAGGAAAATGACAAGGTAAATGTATGGCCAAGTTGAAATAATTTGACATAGGGATCAAGCCTACAAAGATCATTCGAGGGCAAGGAATTGTTTAGCTTATGACTAAACTAGATTCACACATCATATTTGAAGAGGTATGTGAATCTCAAGTATCTAAAGGAGAATTATATACTAATATTACATGATCAATAAAGGAGTTCTCTATAGGAAAAAATGTGTAGGTATTTATCTCAGGTGTGTATCTATAGAAGAATCTAAAAAAACTTAGATAAATCAAATAGAAAGATAGGTATTGGTCATCCTTTTGGGAATAACATAGCCCATAAGATCTTAATAATGGGCTAATATTGGCCAATAGTTTTAAAATATACTCATTCTCATGTGAGAACATGCCATGAATGCTAATCTCTATCCAAGAAAGAAGTGCACATAATAATGCCTTTACAACTAGTTATTGAAAGAAGGCCATTTTCCTAGTGGGGTTTAGACTTAATTAGTGTCATCAACCCAAATTAATCAATAGGCCATAAGTTTCTAGTTACTATTACAAATTATTACACCAGATGTATTGAGGCCATAGCCACAAAGAATTGTAGAGTGCAAGATGTGATTCACTTCTTGAAGGAGCACATAACAAATAGATTTGACACACATATTTCTCTAGTTTGTGATAATGGACCAAATTTCATATTATTAGAATTTACTATATGGTCACATGATAATTAGATCATCATCAGAGCAACTTCTAACCATTACCCTCTGGGAAATGGACTGGCAGAATCAACGAACAAGAATCTAATCGATGCAATTAAAAAATCAACTAGAGACAAGCCTAAGGACTGGTATAATTTATTTAAGTATGTTATTTGGGTAGATTAAAATAGACACAAGCATTCCCTTAAATATTCACCCTATCTATTGGTATATGGATGTAATCTTGTATTCCTAATTATGCTGAAATTACCCACTTATTAGTTTATGTAGGACTACATGGAACCAAATGATAAAGTAGAATCAAGACTACTAGACATAATCAAAATATAAGATTCAAGGACTGAGGCCTTATATAAATTCATCAAACCCTAGGACATGGTCAAGAGGTGGTTTGATAAGAGAGTAAAGGTTAAATCATTTAGCATTTTAGATCTAGTGGTACTTTAGGATAAAGCCCATGAAAAGAAAGGACAACATGAAAAGTTTGCCCCACTATAGATTGGACCATACTAGATTTTAGAGATCATGAAAAATAATGCATTTCATCTAAAGGACCTTCAAGGCAATGAGCTTACATATCCAGTCAACAAATAGTTCTTTAAGCACTACTTCAAGGTTGTATTATCAATTGATGTTACTATGTAATTAGGGATAAATGAATGTAGCTATAGGATTAAATTAGATTTCCTACTTTTTTAGAATAGTTCCTTGCTTTCATAGATTATATTTCTTGGTTTCGTAGACTAGTTTCCTATTTCCTAGATTAATATTCCTTGCTTTTAGCATTTTGCTTTCATGGATTAGATATCATGTTTTCTAGATTAGATTTTAGTACTTTCTTAATTTAGTTTTTTGATTTCATATATTAGATATAATTTACTTTCTATGATGATCAAAATTTTATTTGATCTGACTATAACCAAGTTCAAATACAAACCAACTAAACTTATGACTTATGGAAAAAGGCAAATTAAAAGCTTGACACTTTGGGACTAGTTTATACATTAGGTGTATTTATATGTTTTTGAGTCTTTTAGATGAAGGTAGGTAATCATGGATTATTTTGAATGGTGTCATAATTAATGCTTTTACTAGGCATGTGGAAGTTTCTCTCAGATTATTTCATACAAATTTATAAATTTTTATTGTTTTATTTGATCAAATGCACTTATCACATTCAATACCTATTGGAAATGATAATTATAGGAATAGATATTTATGGTAGGGATGTTATAGTAATGATTTGTTTAATAATTATACAATCTTACTAAGGTTCCATATCTTCTCTTTTCCATGAAATAATAAAATAAGAGTGAAAGGAAAACAAAAGAAGAAAGAACCAATGGATTCAAAAGAGTAGAATAAAATCTAAAGAAAATCAAAAGGTGCTCATATGATGAAATAAGGTTAATGTACCACACATCATGATCAAAAGAAAAGATAATGGAACGAGAAGAGAAGGAGCCCAAGGTATCTCTATTGGGGTTAAGGATGCCTAGATGGTAACATATCAATGCTTGATCTTCCCTTATTTGTGAGATTTAATATATACTAGAATGAAACCTAAATCCCATCAAAGCCTTTGAAAAAAATCATCACAATAGGGGTTAAATAAACTACACATTTTTACATACACAAATCCAAGAAATTAGAAAAAAAGTATGTTGTGTGAATTAATTTAGGAGTTTCTTTCATGTTTCTAATTCAAGTATTCTTTTTTGGCAAACTTCATGATTGATTTAGAATTGTAAACTAGAGTTCTATGTTATTGAATACTTAGGAGTTTTCCACTTATAAGTCACCATTTGTTGTACCCAACACCCTCCTTGTTCAGAAGGAAATGGGGACCCACATTTTTCATATTATTGTCTTGATTTTGGGCCCCCTCTTTTATGTGTTCATGAAAATTCTAGGAAAAAATCATAATTTGGCCTTTTATACTTTGGCAAGATGGCATTGCTATTGTGTTTTCATAGACTAAATATTTTGTTCTATCAAGTTTTTTACTTTGAGCTAATTATTGTGGACTTGTGTTTTCATGGACTAACCTTCTTCGAGAGTCTTTGTTAGGCTTTATGTTTTTGGGATTTTCTCTTCGTAATTTTTGTTCTACATAAATTGGTCTTTGGGTTTATTTTTGTGGACATTTTTCTCAATGTAATTTGCTCTTTGAAATATTTTCCCTATAATAATTCTACTGAAACAACTTCTCAGAATTAGACTTATTCTTGCGAACAATCTTATCGAGACATTTTCTTGAAAGAAATGAACTTGTCCTTCAAGCTTTGTGAAACTTACCCTTCAAACTTTATGAAGTATATCCTTTGAGACTTTTATCATGGTTGAATTCCCTATAAATTAGACCCTTTATATTATTTATAGATAGAAAGTACTGTTCAATATTTTTAAATTTATCTTTGGAAGTTTTGAAATGCCCTTTTTGCCTTGACAACCTACCCTTTGTACAACATATACTTCAAAAATTTTATTGCATCCTTTTTTATTGATAGAATTCCTTTATACCTTTTACAATTTCCCTTTGGCCCCTCTGTACTTTTTCTTCAAGAATTTTTTGTGCACATTTCCTTTGGGACTTTTGTTTTGTACCTTTGCCCTCAAAAACCATTTGTCTAGACATTTCATCTGAGAAACTTTCCTCAAGCCAATTGAATTCCTTTGAACATTTTTTTTTGAAAGAATTATGTCTTTGAGAAAAATTTTAGGGACATTTTGTTTGAAATAATTCCCCCCAGTGAAATTCCTTTGGGACTTTTGAAAATGACCCTTTACCTCTGACTTACTCTTCAAAAGTTTTGTCAAGGACACATATTATTTCAAACTTTCTCAATGACCCTTTAGCCTTTTTGAATGTACCCTTTGAGATTTTTATGGTTATCCTTTGGGATTTTTATAAGGGCCCTTTTACATCAAAATTTACCCCATGAAGTAGACCCTTCCATATTTTTTACCATGAAGTAGACCCTTCAGCCCTTTTGAATATGGCCCTAAGGACTTTTATCTCAAGCATTTTTTCCCTACAAGCCTTCCCTTCAGGACTTTTTCCCCAAACCAATTAATTTAAATTTTTTGTTTCAAACATTTTGTTTAACATAAAAGGCTTGAAATAATTCCCTAAAGGGCACATGTCCATCAGACTTCTTGAACTGACTCTTCAGACATTTTGAAAAAGACCTTTCAAGATTTTTTGAAGTGACCACTTACTCTTCAGGACTTTATCATAGGACCCTTTTCCCTCTGAGACTTACCCTTCAATATTTTTGTCCCTTTGGTCAATTCCTTTATGACTTTTATCCTAGGCCTTTTGTCCTTTGACCAATTCCTTTGAACATTTTGTCTGAAACATGATGCCCTTCAAACTTTTTAAAACCATCCCTACAAGCATTTCTTCAGACATTTTGTCTAAGAAAATTGACTCTTCAGAAGACTTATCATGGATAATTTATCTAAAATAATCCCCTAATGGAATTTATTCAAACTTTGTTTTTTGCATAGTTTGTCTAAAAAATTAGGGTTCCAATAATAGAAAACCTCTAACAATTTTCCCACAATAATTGCCTTGAAACAAATACCAGACTACCAAGTGGCACCTTTGCTTGGAGAGCATTTCATTATGTTTTGATCTCAATTTAATATTTTTATCCCAAGCCTAAGACCAAATCATATTTTATTAATACTAAAACTTAGGATAGAATATTTATGTAGGGACCTTTATATTATGCTATGTCATTTTTTACTTATGTTTGTAGGAATAGGGAGTCCCAAAGGAATGACACATGTCTAATTTTCAATATTAAATTTGAAAGTTGTGTGGACATCATTTGACTAGAATGAAGACATCAAATTTAACCTTAAAAATGACTAATTTATAGAATTAAATTTGAAAGTCATGTGGATGTCATTTGATGGTCATGAGGATGTTAAATAATGATCGCATGAACATCAAATTTAACCTCAGAAATTACCCATTTGGATTCAAATCAAGATCTTAGGGTGTGCATCCACTCGGGCCCATTTGATCAAACAATGCAAGAGAAACTTAAAATTTCAAAATATCTATGAGTGTGACAAGTTTCACCATCATGGGAGCTTAGTGCATAGATCCAATCACCCATGTTAATAAGTAGAGAGCCTAATACATAGAACTTAGAAGACCTGAGTAGCTACTAAGTGGCACACATATGAATCAAAGAAAAAAAAGGAATGAAAAGTGTCATAGAAGTCAATGAGCCAAAATCACTAAATTCTAACCAAATCCATTAAACCAGTGTAAAATATCAATGGTGTGAGTCCTAGGTGGACTTTTTAAAGATTCTATACTCAATCAGGTATTGACATGTGTCACATTTTAAAAGCTAGCAATAGATAGAACACCTTGATCTTTGGACACTTATGTTATATTTATGAACAAATATTGGGACTCAAAGTTAAGACAAGGAGTATGAGCACTCATGTCTTAAACAATGAATGTGAAAGTGAAAATACAAATTCTATAGAAGGTATGGGTGATCATGCAACACATAGTTTAAATTAGTCACGGCTAACAGTAGTGCCACTAGTTCTAAAAACATGGGTAAAGTAACTTTTATACTTCATACATATGTTTGACTTTTATTTGAAGGTGACTAATTTGAAAGTTAAATAGGTTGTTCTCACAACCTATAAAAAGAAACATTTACAATTTTGTTAAATGTTGCATATTCTAAGTTTGCATATAGTTCAAGCTATAATTGTTAAAAATTACCTCTATCTTTTTACACATGCACATATTTCATAGCTTTGGCAAAGGTTAAATTAAATAGATAACTGTAGATAGACTGATATATGGTTTTAAATCATAGTTATAAATCATGTTTTGACTATCACATGTAATGACCTTGTATGAACATGAAGGATGAGGTGACCCCTTCACCAAGTCTATATAAATAATTGTAATCCAACTTGGATTTTTATCAGCTAATTTTTTAATATAGGAACAACATTTATAATGATTGTTAGATAATGTGTTTTTGTATTTTCTTTTCAATTTATATGTAATTAGTTTTTCCTTTCTGTGGTTATATGTTTTAATAATAATTAGTTAGCAAAAGCTACAAATAGATTCTTGTTTATTTTGATTGATATACTAATTTGTAGGTGTGCAATAGTTGCTAAAATATTGGTAAACATATTGGTTAAGATACTCAAGTTCAATTTGATTCATAATTATGTTTGTGCATGAGTGTTTTCTTAGATGTAGTTTTTGATGTGTGTGTAATAACTACCTTAGATACTTCACTATCTTGAGCCATAATCTTATGATTAATGATGTGTAATAGGTACCTTAAAAGGAGTAACCTTTGTCTGAGGCTTGTGAATTTCCTACATCATTACTTATTTAGAATTTTTTACCCTTGTCTAATTGTGTGTGTGTGTACAATTACTGCTAGCAACATGCATATGTTTTGAGAGCACTTGTCCTTTTAAAAACCATCTAGGGGAGTAGTTCCTTAAAACTATATAAGCTTTCTTTTCTACCTTACCCTTCCCTCATTTTTTTGAGTTCTTTTAAGATCTACCCACTCTATATTATAAACTATCTACACATACAATTCATATAGATATTCAATACCCTTATTAGGAACCACACCTCCATCCAAAAAACCTTGTCAATAACTTACATGCCCTACCTGCTATTCCATCAACATGGTTAAAATAAACTACATAATACAAATCATGCCCTAGAGTGGAGTTTACCTCCATTGAGATCCTAAAATGTTAGAGGCTACCTAATTATAACTATGGTGTGTATAAAACCTGTACCAACAATATTTTTCTAGGATATTCCTCAAGAAGTAAGGCATATAGATGTTATAATAAAAGACTATAATAGATTTTATAAAGTTCCAATGAAATGATGGATGAAATAAGGCCTAAAAAAGAGAGTGTATAAATAAATCTGCATTCAAAATAACCAAACTACAAGGAAGAAGAAAAAAATAAAAGGGAGTGGAATAAGAAGATATAAAGGCACCATCTATATTAGCTCAAAAACATCACTCAAAAATTCAAATTATTGGTGATATATATGATAGGGCAAAAACTAGAAGAATATTAGTGAGTATATCTGAACAAGTAAACTTATCTTTATTATTTAAAATAGAGCCTAAAAACTTTGAAGAAGCTAGCAACACAAGACATTGTATTGATGATATGGAAGAAGAGATGATTCAAATTGAGAATAATGATACTTGGGAAAATTTTCCAAGAGCAAAAGGTAAAAATGTGACTGGTACCAAGTGGGTGTTCAAGAATAATCTGAATGAATATGCTCAAATGACAAGGAATAAATCAAGGTTATTTTGTAAAGGATATGCTGTAATTGAAGGTCTTGATTTTGAGGAAACCTTTTCCCCTGTTACAAGACTGGAATCCATTAAAATGTTTTTGGTGTATGCTAGTTTTAATAACTTTAAATTTTATCAAATGGATGTCAAGTCTTATTTTCTCAATGGAAAGTTAGAGGAAGAGTTATATATCAAAAAAATAAAAGGTTTTCATTTATCAATAAACAAGGATTATGTGTGTAGGTTGAATAAAATACACTATGGGCTAAAGAAATCCCCTAGATCTTGGTATTCAAGACTTGATAAATGCCTACAATAACAAAGAAATAAAAGATTAGTCGCTAATAATAAGCTCTGCATCAAGATTGAAGGTGAAAATTAGTTAATTGTTGTAGTTTATGTGGATGACATCATTTTTGGAGGAGATAATGAAAAAATGACCCATGAATTTCCAAAGGACATGAAAAAAGATTTTTAGATGTCCATGCTATAAGAATTGTCATTTTTTCTTGGTTTACAAATTTCTCAATCTTTTAAAGGAATACGTATCCCACAAACCAAGTGTGTTAAGGAGATGTTGAAAACATTTAGAATGGAATATTACAACCTAGTTAGCATACCCATGGTTATAAGATGTAAATTAATTAAATATGATGATTCTATTGAAGAAAATTAGAGAATTTATTGATCCATGATTGGTAACCTAAAATACACTTACCATCCAAAATAGACATCATGTAAGTTGTAGGCTCAGTAACATGGTTTCAAATAGAACTAAAGTAAACTCATGTGTAATATATCAAAATAATATTAAAATATATAAAAGGTACTTTGGATTATGGTTTGTGGTATATAAGAGGTGAATATTTCACTCTAATAGAATATACAAATTTAGATTGGGTAGGAAGTGTTGATGATATAAATAATACAAGTGAAGTAATATTCTTTCTTGGTAACAATCTAGTGTCTTGGTTAAGCAATAAACAAGCATCTATTTATTTATCCATGGTAGAGGTAGAATATATAGTAGTAGTGTCATGTTTTACATGTCATCAGTCTAGATTGCATTATTAGAGGTACAATCATTGAGAGGGGGGTTAATCAGTGAGCCTAGATAATTCAACTTCAGTTCCAAACTTATCAAACTCTTAGTAAATTACCACAATAATTCATGAAGCATACACATTATTCATAATAATGATTAGGAGAGACAATTAAATATCAAACACATAACACATGACATATGTGGGAAACCCTCTTGGGGGAGAAAACTCACTAGAACCTATAATTGGATTACTATCCTATAATAACAAGAACCAATTTAGACTAACTACAACTTATCAAGGAAATATAATCCCTTATTTAGTGAGACTGCAATCCCACAAGGTGCTACCACACCTATCTAGCTAAGCTACAATAACAACTAGACCCTTACCAAGTTACACCTTATAAAGAGGTGGTAACCCCCTATATGTTGAGATGACACAAAAACACATATGAACACATCCACCTTTGAAATGACGTCTTCAACACCTGATGATGGACCTTTGATTAACACTCTTCACCTTCCCTCACAATCAATCTTCAAGAATAAGATTCTACTCAAATAAATTCTGACCTATAAGTCATAAAAATAGTCCTAAATATATTATTCTATTTAACTAATCCGTTGGTCACCCACCCTTTCCTTCTCTTCACAACACTATGCTCTCAAATGCAAATTCTACACACAAGTCTAGAAACCATCATATTTTGGTTTCACTATATATAGATCATTCATGAATATTGATAACTTGGTCAGCCATTTGGTACGACTTAACCCTTAAATCATTTATCATATGAAGACACAATTCAATACAATCTTCATTACTCAGCCATATCACCCATGGGTCACCCTTAAGCAATAATCCATTTCAATTAAGACAAACTAGCCCTTATAGGTCTCATGAAGACATATTCACTCCATTAGTACAACAACAAGCAAAATATAAACATATGACCACTTAAAAATGCATAGTTCCACTCTACATGACCCCTTAGTCATCCTTAAATGCTTATAGTCATCATTGCACTCTTATGTACAATCTCAATCAACTCAAATAATAGCCTTGTTCATAAGGACATCATGAATGAGAACACATTCAACTTATTAATCATTATTAATACTAAATATGGATTTATCATACCTCCAAAATACACACATAATGTCTTCATGGAGCCTAAAACATGATCCAATATCTAATTCATCATTAAACATCAAAATAACATCAGAACGAGCTCAGTTACCCTTCTCAGGTTACTCGAAAAACATGCACAAACACACAATCAACTTTGAACCTTAATATATTTTATTGCACACACTTGAATATGTAGTACTATATAAGTTTTATTTTTACACCATGAGAAAATTCTACATAGATCGAAAGTTATGGCCCAAAAATCAAACACTGGTCATTCCTTTATTAAATTCAAATATTTAAATTCAAACAGTCACTATTAAACTTTGGTCACCATGCAATCATATCGTGTCCTCATTGCTTAAATTAAACATTCCCCTTTGATTTTTTATACAATTATTGACCTTTAAATCATAGTGTGTCACTGCCAAATGTTAAACCTTGAGTAGTTGACCTCTTCTCATGTAATCTTATAATATTGACTTAATGCACACCATCAATATCTATGGATCATTTAGGTATTTATCATGCATCACTCACCATTTGATCTTGATCAGAAACCTCATGATAATGATAATTAGTACCCTTGCATAACTTTTCAATAATTTTACTTTTTAAACACGATGCACTTCTTATCATCTCATTGGAAACACATTGTTAGATCAATCCTTTATGATCACATGTGCACTAATGGATCTTAATTTGGTCATGATATTTAACTTTGTTAACCAATGAACATGCTAACCTATTTGAATTACTTCACACCATGTGTGTGTGTGTGTGTGTGTGTGTGTGTGTGTGTGTGTGTGTGTGTGTGTGTGTGTGTGTGTGTGTGTGTGTGTGTGTGTGTGTGTGTATTAAATCTCATGAATTGTTGGATTTCCATTTGGACCTGATCTTTAACATTGTACAAAAATGACTAAGTATGGGGACCTTTGCGATTTGTCTATAAGGTCAACTTTGTACCTTCATATCTTTTGATTCGCTCAAGTGCAAGTTTTAAAAATTGGATGATATGATCACCTCACATAGGAGAATACAAACATATGTAAATATTATCTTATAATCCTCACACATTTGACATATAATGACATTAAAATTCCTCTTTAGATTTATATAATCATAGAGCTAACTAAGTCAAGAACTATCTAGAAAGACCAACTTTGCACATGCATAGCTTTTGTCATGCTTTAATGTTTGTTATGAAATTTAACACAAATCCACTAATCATAAAAACAAATAAACCCATATTATCACCTTATCCTAAAACATCCACATGCATGAGATATGCCACCATCAAAATACCTCCTCAGCATTTCTTACCATATTGTAAATTTGGCTAAGTATGGGAAAACACTATCAAAATGTCTGAAAGCCCAAATTTGCACTTGCATATAGTTTTTCATGCTTCATCACTAGAATAGAAAATTTTTTCATATAAATTAGGGAATAATTTTATCAAAACCATATGACCAAATCCCCTTGACTCATGCATACATGGAAATTATGACATCATCAAACTACCAACTCAAATTTTCTACCATTGGATTTAAAATGTCTAGATGAGAACAATGATGAACCAGGTGAATTATACTCATGTAAACAATATATTATATAATCATTGATCACTAATATGACCCATTACACATGCTCAATACTTTAGACCCATCCCTAATCATCACAAACCATGCCAAAACTAAAGATCAACCAAGCATCCTTAAATCATACTAGGACAAACACATTGCACACTTTATCATTATCACTTAGAATATCAAAGAACTTCATAAAATAACTTAGAAACATCCTTTACATCATTTAAAACTCTAAAATAATCTCCCTCTTTGTCATTGATGTCAACACACATCATACAACTCACCTTCCTTCTATCTCTTCAAGAACTATCACAACAGGAACCTTATCGCCCTTTGACACATGAAAAAGTGGGAAAAAACTAATATTGAGGACCTAAAAATACCATAAATATTAGAGTAAAATATTATAAATATGATATAAACTCTCCCTTACCTTGAGCCTACCTCTTTTTTCCTTGACAACTTCTTGCTCCATGCCAACATTGTCTTCAACCAATCACTGCAATCAATGAATAAAGAACACATAAAAGTACTAAAATATAATATAACTCACTAAGAAAAATTTGAGAGGGACTCCCCATAATATTTATGAGCCATTTCACATCTTGAGTATCTTCAGATCTCCATACACCATGAAGAATCACTACAGAGGTTTACTAGCTTCTTCTCTTAAGCCACCTCAAGGACCTCCAATAGAACTTCATGCCACTCACCAAATAGGACACATGTTCTCAACCAAACTAATAAATTTCCATGAAACACACATGCCTTAATATTTTGGATAACTTGAGACAAGACATCACATATTCACACTAGGATTATCTAGTCTCCTTATAGCCCTACCAAGAACTTTCATAGCCCACATATTTTATAAGACACACCTTCAAGACTTAAAACTTAATATTCGGATCAATATAATATTCCCCCTTACGAAAACCAATTTTCAACACCTAGATCAAACTCTGTAACATAATTCTTTAAAAAATTAGCTTGCCAATTAGGTGTCCATCTTGACAAAAAAATGAATAAATTGAAAGCCACAAACCTTCAAATCTTTATGAAACACCATTTGGCCCATTAAACCTATTAATAAGATTCATAACTCAACTCATAAGGAAGACCGATTTTTTAGCATAGCTCAAAACCTTAAAAACTCAAAAATAGATAAGGTCAACAAAACTCCTAATCAAATCATGCCTCTAAAACTTCTTGCACATTAGAGACAACCATCACATACTTTTGGACCAAAGATTTAGCCTCCATAAATTTGGGAACATTGACTTCCTATAGCCCATTTTTAACCCTACTTTCCCTTAAGCCAAAACTAAAAAAACCAAGAGCACACAAAAATCTTAAATTTTACTTCAACATACCTTTAGACCACAAAATCACTTATAACAAGCTATAATAAGTTCAACATACCTTTATATTCAAAAATATCATCTTGGTAACTCATAAATCCTCCTTTGCCATCTAGGAACCTTCAACTTAACCCTTGAAGACTGCTCTATATATAACTATCAACATCATGGCATCACCAATACATATCTTCCACCTAGACATACCTACTCCAACTAAAAACACTCATCTCTAGAATTTTTGGACCTTATAAAGAACACCATAAGAATACATGTTTCTCTGCTGAAAGGAATCACTTAAGAAGCATAGACAAAGACATCTTTTGCACCATAATTCTTTAAAACAAAGTGAAGTTAGGAGTGGCCCACATCTCTTCAATAGCCATAGGAATCCTCTTATATTTATAAAACATATTTCTCTTATTATTTATCTTCTTTGTCTAAACTATGACAACTGGTACCTTTTCTATATCACTCTCCTTCTCTTCTATGATTGGATTGACAATACATGGAGATAACATAGATTCATTTCATACCTATTGATTGAATTTGACCCCAAGTCAAATTCAGGTCAAACCCTATTATTTTGAACTTTTAAATAAGGTTTTATGTCCTATGGGGTCTCATAATGGTCTAAACATCTTACTTATCCTTCCCTTAGTTCTTGTCTAAGCTCATCCTTCTTGAAATGGCCTAGTCAACCAAAGTCAAAGTTGGTCAACCTTGGTCAAAGATGGTCAAAGGATCAAATTGTGTTGAAAATGTTCTAATATGGCCTTTAAATATTTTTAAAAGGTTTATAAGTCATTAATTTATCTTTCACCTTATTTCATATGTAAAAAGGGTCATTTGGCAACATTTTTAGCTCAATTAATGACATGTATAGATTTTTCTAAGAAATAAATTTGTCACCAAGATATAGTTCAATGTGGGAGAGGTTGGATAATGTCAGGATACATCAAATTATAATTAGAGAATCATTTATGATCAGGAAATTGTAGTTTTCCTTATTTTTAGGCCCTTTTGGGAACTTGCACGGACTCCTTGAGCTCACTTGCAGCTAAAAATGTGGTGGTGTGACTCTTCACCTCCCCACAAGTAATTTACACATTTGGATTGCATATATTGAATAATTTTTTTAATCTTCAACTCATTTTTCTTCATTTTCCATTGGTAAGCCAAGGAAGGGCAAGTTTAAGCACTCACTATGGAAGCTACAGGTAGAATTAAGAAGAATGCTTTTGAGGGTGGATTTTAATCTGAGTGAACTTCATTTTCATAAAAATAACTTGCATATTGGTGGTTCTTACAAAAACAAATTTATGGAATTACATTCAAGAGGGGTTTGGGTTTGTATCTATTTCTTATTTTGAAGAATCCATAGAGCTATGTGAGTTTGATAGAGTATTTATAGGTTAAAATATACCCTTTCCATGGTGTTCTCATCATCGAACACTTTCTCTCTCATTGCCCTTGAAGGAAATTTACAAGTTTTCTTATTTCTCAAGTTGGCTACTTCAGGTGTGTAATATGGGTTTTCCCAACATGGAAGGGGCTCCATGGTGATCTTAGTATGCTTGAATTCATTTTTTCAAAGTTATTATATTGAATCACCTTGTCAGAGATCAAATTGGAATACTTCTTCAAAGTAAATTTCCTAATTTCCGTGTTCACTATCTAATTAGTTCACAATCATCTTACTTGAGCTCTAAGAGGTTTGTACGGAGGTGTGAAGAGTAAAAGCATGGTAGAATTTAGTCTAAGGATTTGTCATGCTCAAAGGGTTTTATATTTCATGCCATGAAAGTGAAAATTCTATGCAAGTTGGAGTTTCCCCTCAAGAGGATGAGTTTACTGTATTGGGCTCATAGTGCCTAATAGTTGCAAACTATAGCCTGAGAGGTTTTTTAGGGCCTCATTAAATGCACTTCCAAGGTGATATAAACATTAAAATTGGATAATATTTTATCCCTATCTACATAAAATAACTATTGAATCAAATTATAAGTGGAAGATTAAATTTTAAGGTCTCAAAGTTACCAAAAAACCACTAGAAAGAGGTGGTAGTGAACACCTATAGGGTATGGATGGAAAAGTGACTTTCCACTTCTATTTGTGATCCTAAGATATGCCATCAATGGAAATAAATTATAAATGATCCAAATGGAAATAATAAGATGAAATTATAAGAGAAATGGTGTAATTTGGGTTTTTATCACTAATGTACCCTCCCTTATCCACACATAGACCTGGGAGAGGCCATCTACAATAGGGTTATATGATAAGGAGTTAGGGGTTAGGTTCTTTGGACTTTTTATAGTTTTACAAAGGGGTTAGGATGTTTTTTGACCCCAAAACCTTCATGGGAAGTAAAAACATCTTAATCAAGCCTAAAATTTCCCTAAGATCACCTACAACTAGTTTAAAATGCATAAACATAGTCAGTCAAAGAGTGTACAGGTAGTGAGGTAGAAGTTGGAGGTTTGGACCTCATTTAGAGCCTTAAAGGTAGATTTAAGGGAAATTAATGTGAATTTATATCCAAAATAACTCATAAAAAACCTAAATAAACCATATAAAATGTTTAATCCTTGCCAAAGATGCACTTATAGGGCATATCCATGACTATGACAGTCAAGATAGATGTATCTTGATGGAGGACCTGAGCAGGGAATTGATAGGGATTAAAGGTTAAAAAATGAAACTAGAGAATTAATATGTCCTAATAACCTAATAATCATGGAAAGGAGGTCCATAAACATAAACAAGCTCAAAATCACCTATGACTAGGCCTAAAATAGGGTTCCCCTTATGGGTAGTCAAACACCTAGTCCATAACTCCAAAGGCATAAGAAGGTGTTTGAGGGGAAAATAGATAGGTATGGTTTTAATTCATCATGGGAAGAATTTAAGATCCCTAAATTTCCTAACCAACCTCAAATTCAACCCCCCAAAATTTCCAAACCCAACCTATACCCTATCTACCTTCACAAGTTACCTGCTCATAAGTCTACCTTGGCAATTTGAAGAGTTGGAGGGTCAAATGGAGGAGTTATAATCTCAAATTTGGTCAATATTACCTTATGAGTCCAATAATATTATCCAATGGTTGGTATATTAATACTAATGGTATAGATCCTCTATGTTTTGTCTTAGAGTAGGGGTAGTTTTATTATGCATGATGAGATAGTTTAAAGGAAAAGTGGTGATATGGATAGACAAAAGGACAAGAAAGCCCATGTGATGATTGGAGAATATAGGGGACATCTAAATATAGATAAAACACATTTATATAATCTTTTAAAGAAAACAATATTCTCTAACCAAGAAGGGTTGTAATCATGTATGAAGGAAACCCTTAAGCCTAGAAGCCAAATTGAGGGTCATGTCCATTTTTGACCATATCCATGATTTAAACTTGATAAGATCATGATTTTAGGGTTATTTTATATATTTTTAATATATAAAAAAAGATACAAACTCCATCAATCTAGCTACAAACTCCAACAAAACTATGGACTTCATCAATATAAACCCTATTTTAGGACCCGATGGTGAAAATGATCCTAAAAGTGAATCTAAATGGATGAATTTGACCATGAGTGTTGAAGATAAGTTGTTTCCAACTCAATTTTGGTCAAAACCATATAATTTTATTATACAAAATTTATATAGGTGATGCAATAAATATGTTTTATTGATAGTTTTTTGTGTTTTAAAAGTCTTGAAGATGACCATGAGATGTAAATCACTTTGGGAGGTAGACTGGGACTTGAGACAACACTTCATGCCATATTTATACCTTATAAATACTCACAAGTTCCTCTACCATATCTCTCTATTTATCCTATCTAAACTCACATCTAGAATGACATAACAGACAAAGTGGAAACTGAAGTTCGGTGACCTTTTATGATGTTTTTGATGAATCCAAGCATATGAAGTGTCCTAACACATGTAAAAGGACCCATGGTATAGATCAGTTGGGGAAGATTAAAAGATTATAGTGATAAGTGTCAAAACAAGCCAATTGGAGAGTGACCATGGTTACAAAGTGATGATGAGCTTGTGTATGAGAATTTCATGATCAAGAAAACTCTCAATGTTAGTGGAATCATCTTTGTAACTCCCTCTCATCATCACACATGAGACATTTATCCATCACTTTATCTAGAATGCTCAACAAAGGCATATGATGAAGGTAGTTCATAAGAGAGAATGATGGAGAAGATTTGTTATGCCACACTTGGAGAAGAGACTAATTTGGGATGTGATCAACTAAATTTTAGTTTCATGACTCTTCTTACATTTCATCCACATGCCTTGTAATTAATTTTCACCTTTGGACACTTGTCCTTGTGCCTCTTCAACTTCTCCTTGCTCTCTCATCTTCCAAGTTCTATAAGTATGAGCTAGTTTGGCTATTGTAAAGGATTCCAACTCTTAGTATGGTGAAGCCCTACCAGATTTATACCTTGATTTGTACTTAAGCTAATGATAAAGCAAGTTGGTTATAATATATGTCTATTTTCACTATGTGTTGAAGTGATCCATCTTGAATGTCATGTATAGATTGATTTCATCTTATTTTCATTCAATCCTTGAATGTGTTACTACAAATGACTTCTCTCCTAACAAGTTTCATGAAGTGTATGCTACTACAATAGAATCTTGAAGTGTGTATGAGTTTGGTAGTGTCATATATGAACTTCCCTTCACTTTCCTTCATTTTTTGAGTTTTTATTTGCCTTCATGGGAAACATTAATCCTAGGGATCTCCATTAATGGTGTTGAGGCTAGTTTGGTTGTCTTAGTTCACTATGAAAATTTTAAGTATATGAATCAAAGAAACTCTTGGTGTATCACCTCCTAGTTTAGATTTGATTTGTGTATCTTTCTCTCCATTTTCACCCATAATAGGCAATTCTAGTAACATTAACACATCAAGTCATATTTAGGGAGATAGCTCTTAAAATCTATAGGTATAATTATACTATAAGTACACCACACACCTGGGAGTATTCCCATATTGGCCAAATCTTGAAGATGCTTGAAGAACCTCTTCTAGGGTGCAAGATTTGGAGATAAAAGTTTTGGCACCCCCAGTGGGACAAGGTACAAATAGTGGGAAGATTTTCAGCGTGTCTTCTCTATTATAATCTTTTGAAATCATCTAATCAAGAACCAATGGTGACTCTAAATGAATTTATGGTTGTAATCAGCCTACGTATCTATTGCTAAAGATTTTGATAATTTTTTTGTCTCTTCATGTGACTTATGAAGTTGATATGGATGGATATGAGGAGAATCCTTACCATACACCTCCATATCAACCTTTTTATGACCCTTTATATCCTTCTCAATAGTCCTATCAAGAATAACATCCTCCCTTTGAGTCATGTCAGTCCTATGGTCAACCTAGTCCCTTTCTAAATGAGTATGTTATTGTTGATTAGACACATGACCCATATTCATCTCAACCTTATCATGAGGAGTCAAGTAACACCTTTAGTTGGAAGGAAAAATATGATTCTTTGAAGACCTTTCTTGAATAAATTAAATAGCAAAATCACTTTGTCCAAGCTTACTACAACTCTCATTCTCAAAATGTGTGGGTAGTTATGCCAAAGTTTCTAGAATTGGAAAAGCATATGAGTGTGCTAGATAAGTGTTGTGATGAAACTCTTGGTGGTATTATGGATTTTTATAAGTTTTAGTTGGATTGTTAATGGATATGTGGGAGTATGTTGAGGAAGAGAATCAATATGTCATTAGTGAAAGATTGTCCATGGCAAGAGAGGATTTTCAATGGTGGATTGATAGGTTAGAGAGATGGGAAACTCAAGAGGTTATGGAACAAGTTGATAATGTAAAAAAATATCCAAAAAGTTATGAAGAGCCTTAAGACTATGAGGAGGATGATGAAATATTGTATTAAGCATATATCCTTCCTATTGCTCATCCTATCTTAACTCTCCCTTAAGATCCCATTCAAGAAGTTTCACCCAAATCCATGCCCATCCATGAACATCACACTCCATCCCCAACCCATAGACCTGTATATCTCTCTTTCACCATTCCTCTCCTTGAAGAAGAACCTATCAATCCTCAAAAGAGCCTACTAGGTCCAAGCTTCCAAATTGGGACCAAATTGTGAAGTCTTAGGGAAAGAAAGAGGTTAAAGGAGAAGTCCAAGAAGATGATGAAATCATGAGGTGGATGTGGAAGAAAGTGATGTGACCTTAACCCAATAAAGCCTTATAAGAGTCATTTAAAGAGATTTCTCCTTCTTCCATATCCAATAATGAACCTTTCACTACACCTTACATTCTTTCTTCAGCTCATTCATCCATTTGCAACCCTCCCACCCTATCACTTCTTAAAGAAGAAACTCATTTAAGGAAAGCATCAAAAGATGAACAAATTTAGTTTACAATAGAGCAATAGGATGACATGAGTAATGATGAAGAATAATTTATCATTGGAACTCCACTTGGGGTTATAAAACATAATTCACCCTTTTTTGAACCAAGAGAAAGAAGGCTCAAATGAATTTATAGATACTCATAAGAAAGATGGGGATAAACTTGGAGTGGACCATATGACCAAGGATCAAGATGAGGTGTTTGAAGAAGAAGTTCATGAGGAAGAGGTGATCCTTGATGTGAGAGATGAAAAATAAGAATGGCTATAATAGATTGAATTTTTATAAGAGATTGAATAACTTTGCAAGGTTGAAGGCAAAGTATATGAGAAGATAAAGCAAGGAGTCTCCATGATAGACAGTGATCAAAATTGGGAAGATTAAAATAAGCTCCTTGATGATATTGAAGAATTTGTAGCTAAAAAACCACTTGTTAATTCTCACTACATCATGGGGAGCTAATAAATATGCATAGACACCAAAATTACATCACACACATACGTAACTCCCTATGTCAAAACCCTTCTTGAGACCTATTTCAATAATAATGATTATCCTCCCTAACCCATGCTTTTACCCCTCACATATTTAATTAATTTAAAATATATAATTAAGTTAATTAAAAACCCATTTTGAAACCTTACATAGCCACCCCATCATAAGACTAATTCTCACTTGATGAGTCACCTCAAGACTTAGTCCCCTTATCCTAACTACCCAAGACTTGTTCTCACCTTAAAAATGAGTCCCTAACTAACTACATCCTTTTTAACATCCAATTTCTACTATTTATTAATGGATACCACACTTGGCATGAGGAGAAATAGAAAATATGCAAAAAATAGTAGTTTTACTTATTCTTATGCCACTAACATCAATTAACCCATGGCTGACATCGATGAGATCATCGAGGTTAGTTATTAAGCCAAAATACAAATTGATGTTCAAGTTAATAAAATTCAATTAAAATCATTCTTATTTTCATACAAGATTTTTTCATTCAACTTTCAACATCTTGGCTTACTATTATCTTGCATAAGTCAATCCAAATCTGGAACCAAGCTCTTGAGAGCCAACAACACCCACTTGTTGTCTCTATTCAAGGCATCAATTCAGATTGCCTGATAAGAGCCATCCATTCAACACTTATCATTCATCCACCATTGTAGCTAAGTACATCACTTATTTTGTAAGTCTTTAATCAGTTACTTTGCAACTCCTTTACATATACTATTTATTACTTTCACACATTCCTAATTGAACCTCATGAAGGAGTTATAAATCTTCCTTGCTTGTTTTCCCTTATTCCAACACACCAAACCTCTAACCAAATCTATCCAAACACTACTCTCTCTCTCTCACACACACACACACAACTCTTCTCCAATCTTCCAAACCAAAACCATTTCCCAGACCCAAAAATTCCTTCTACAAATTCTTAGGAAATTATTTCCCCTATCAACATTGGCAGCCTAATCGATATCGATCACATTTCCTCATAGACCTCAATAACCTAAATGACATCGACAACTATGGATTTCCTAACCCTCCTAAGACCTACCCAAATAAATTTAAAAATAAAAGATAAATATACCACCTGCACTCTATTACTTTTTGTTTCACTCAAGTTGAGAATAATGGTAACATTATCTCTCTTTTCCTCTCTCTTTTCCTTGCTCTTGGTTATTTATTACTCTTTTATCTCTCAAAAGTGGACTGTCATTTCTAATGAAGTTTGACACTTCCCAGAACAAATACATAGCTTGGAAGCCCACTTATATATCTACTAACAAAAATTTTGTGTTAGTTATTTCTTACGTATAGGTAGTCCTCCCCAGCCAAAGAGGAGTTCTCATAACATCTAGATACAATGTGCAAACCAATCCAAGTTCATTTTAAATCAATTATCCATATCCTTCTCTATTTTTCTTTAGACTTGAAATAGATAGATTTTAATGAAAGAACATGCTTTGGTGAGGCATAATTGGATGACTTAGAAACTAAGGAGTCTTATGAAGAATCTAAGGTATTTTTAGTGTAATAAAATTTATCTTTATAGGTTCTTTATTTGAAATTGTCTCAGCTACATTAAAATCCATGCCAAAAAGATTGGCCAACACCATGAGAAAGATGAAGGCTTCCATACCAATGTTCAAATGGAAACATGTCTCATGTATCCTTTCATTATATGAGGCAAGAAGAGTTTTATAATTTCCCTTTGATCTAAGAGGGAGAGATTATTTTAGGATAGTGTGTGTTTAGTTTGGTTTTGTTTCAATTTGTTGTTGTGTTCCCTAAGTGCTCTTGAAGCACAAGTTGTGTTTCATTCCCTTTATTGGTGTGTGTCTTTTATTTTGTGTGTGGTTAAAACAAATTGTTTCCAATAATTCAAAGGTGTATTCAAGTCAATTTGAGTGCCCATATATGTGACTCCATGCCAAATGGAAGGATTAGGCAACTGGTCTTAGGCATAACTAACATGCCACCCATAAAAATCCCAACAATTTGACCAAATTTTAACCCAAGTTAAATTTGGGTCACCCCATAATATTTTGAACTTTTGAATAAATTTTCATGTCTTATATGGTCTCATAATGGTCTAAACATCTTACTTATCTTCCCCCTAGTCCTTGTCTAAGCTCATCCCTCTTGAAATGGCCTAGTCAATCAAAGTCAAAGTTGGTCAACCTTGGTAAAAGATTGTAAAAGGATAAAATTGTATTTAAAATGTTATAAGATGGAATTTAACATGTTTTAAGAAGTTTACAAGTCATTAATTTATCTTTCACCTTATTTCATATACAAAAAGGGTCATTTGGCCATATTTTTAGCTCAATTAATGACATGTATAGATTTTTTATAAGAAATAAATTTGTAAAAAAGCTTTGGTTCAATGTGGGAGATGTTATATAATTTTAAGATCCATCAAATTATATTTATAGAATCAGTTATGATCAGGAAATGGTAGTTTTCCTTGTTTTTAGGTGCTTTTGGGTACTTGAACAAACTCCTTGAGTTCACTTGCAGATAAAAACGTGGTAGTGTGACTATTAACCTCCAAAAAGGTAATTTACATGTTTTATTTCATATATTGCATAAAAATTTTCATCTGAAACTCATTTTTTTCATTTTCCATTGGCAAGCTATAGAAGGGCAAGTTCAAACACTCACTATGGAAGCTACAGGTGGATTCAAGAAGAATGATTATAGGGGTGTATTTTAATCTAAGTGAAATTTATTTTCATAAAATTAACTTTAAAATTTATGCCTTCTCCTCCATGAACAATTAATTGCACTCTAAACAATGTTTTATGGAATTATATTCAAGAGGGGTATGGGTTCGTATTTGTTTCTTATTTTTAAGAATCCATGGCGATATGTGAGTTTGATAGAGTTTTTATAGGTTTAAATAGACCATATAAATGGGTTTTTAATCATTAAAAAAAAATTCTCTCATTTCCCTTGAAGGACATTTAAAAGTTTGCTTGTTTCTCAAGTTGGCTACTTCAAGTGTGTAATTTGGGTTTTCCCATCTTGGAAGGGGATCCATGGTGATTTTAGTATTCTTAAATTAATTTTTTAAAATTTATTCCATTTAATAACCTTGTGAGAGATCAAATTGGCATACTCCTTCAAAGCAAATTGTCTAATTTCCTTGTTCACTGTCTAGTTAGTTCACAATCACCTTACTTGAGCTCTAAGAGGTTTGTATGGATATGTGAAGAGTAAAATCATGATGGAATTCAGTTTGAGTATTTTTCATGATATAATATTATTATATTTAATTCAATGAAGGTAAAAATTCTATGCAAGTTAGAGTTTCCCTTCAAGATGATGAGTTTACTATATTGGGCTCACGGTCCCTGAAAGTTGCAAATATTGGCCTAGGAGGATTCTGAGGGCATCATTAAATGAACTTGAAATCTGATATAGACATTTAAATTGGAAAATATTATATCCATATCTACCTAAAACAACTATTCTAATTTTGAGAATCAAAGGATAAGTGGAAGATGGAGTTTTAAGGTCTCAAAATTGCCAAAAAATTACTAAAAAGAGGCAGTGAACACCTACAAGGTATGGATGAAAAAGTGACTTGGACTTCCATTTGTGATCCTAAGCTATGCCATAAATGGAAATCAATCATAAATTATCTAAATGGTAATATTGAGATGAAATTATAAGATAAAGTGTGTATTTTTGGTTTTGATCACTAATGTACCCTCCCCTATCCATACACAGGCCTAGGAGAGGCCATCTACAATAGGGTTATATGATAATGAGTTGGGGATTAAGTTATATGGACTTTTTATAAGTTTAAAAAGGGTTTAGGATATGTTTTTACCCCAAAAACATAATGGGAAGTCAAAACATCTCAATCAAGCCTCAAATTTTCCCAAGATTACCTACAGGTAGTCCAAAATGCATAAACATAGTCAGTTAAAGAGTGTACAGGCAGTGAGGTAGAAGTTAGAGGTTTGGACCTCATTTAGAGCCTTCAAGGTGTATTTATTGAAACTTAATGTGAATATATATCATAATTAACTAATATAAAACCTAAACACACCATCTAAAAGTCCTTATCCTTGCTAAAGAAGCACTTACAAGGCAAAGCCATGACTGTGATAGTCAAGACTTAGGTATCTTGATGGAGGACCTAAACAAGGAATTGATAGGGATTAAAGGTTCAAAAACGAACCTAGAAAATTAATATGGAATAATTAACTTATAAACATTCAAAGGATGTCCATAAACATAAATCAAGCTCAAAATCACCTATAGCTAGGCCTAAAATAGGTTTCCCCATATGGGCAGTCAAAGACCTAGTCCATAACTCCAAAGGCATAATATGTTGTTTGAGGAGTATATAGATAGGTATGGTTTTAATGCATCATTGTAATTATATATGATCCTTAAATTTCCTAACCAACCTCAAATTAAATCCCCCAAAATCTCCAAACCCAACCTTTACCCTGCCTACCCTCATAGGTTACCTACTCATAAGTATGCCTTGGGAATTTGAAGAGTTGGAGGGTCAAATAGAGGAGTTAGAAGATTAAATCTGGTAAAGATAAAAAAATATGAGTCATTTGATATTATTAAATTATTTTTATATCAATAATAATAGTGTAGAACCTCTATGTTTTATCTCAGAGCAGGGGCATATTTCTCATGCATGAGGAGATAATTTAAAGGAAAAATGGTGAGATGGATGGAGAAGAGGTCAATAAATCCAAATAGATGATGGGATAATATGTAGGACACATAAAAAAATATAAAAAACCTTTATATAATATTTAAAAATAATCAAGATACTTTGACCAAGAAGGGTTACAGTCATGCATGAAGGAAACCCTTAAGCCTAGAAGCTGAATTCAAGGTCATGTGCATTTTTGATCTTATCCATCCTTTCCAATTGAATAATTCATACTTGTATGAGTATTTTAGATATTTTTAATCCATAAAAAATATATTTACTCCATTATTCTAGCTATAGACTCCTACAACAAAACTATAGTCTTCATTAGTATAAACCCTATTTTAAGACCAGAGGGTGAAAATGAGCCTAAAAGTGAATCTATATGGATGAATTTGACCATAATTGATGAATATAAGTTGTTTCAAACTCCATTAGGGTTAAATAAATGGAATTTTATTATACATAATCCATAGAGGTGATGTAAGAAATAGGTTTTCTTGATAGCTTTTTGTGTTTTATAGGTCTTGAAGATGACCATGAGCTGTCAATCACTTTGGGAGGTAGCTTGGGACCTGACCCAAAAATCTGTGAAATTTTCATAAATTTTAAATAGTCACAAGTTTCTTTGTTATCTTTCTCTATTCATCCTATCTAAATTGGCATCTAGAATGACATAGTGGACAAAGTAGAAACTCATGTTTGGTAGCCTTTTATGATGTTTATGATGTATCCAAGCATATAAAGTGTCCTAAAACATGTATAAAGACCCATGATATGGATCATTTGTGGAATAGGAAAATGATCATGGTTGCAAAGTGATGATGAGCTTGTTTAAGAGAATGTCATGATCAAGAAAACTCTCAATATAGGTGGAATAATCTTTGTAACTCCCTCTCATCATCACACATGAGACATTTATCCATCACTTTCTATGGAATTCTCAAGGAAGGCCTATGATGAAGGTAGTTTATAAGAGAGAATTATGGAGAATATTTGTTATGCCACACTTAGAGAAGAGGCTAATTTGGGATATGATCAAGTGAATTTTAGTTTTAATACTCTTATTACACTTAATCCACATGACTTATAACTAATTTTCACCTTTGGACACTTGTCCTTGTGCCTCTTCAACTTCTCCTTTATCTCTCATATTTTAAGTTCTATAATTATGAGCCATTTGGCTATTGTAAAGGATTCCAGCTCTTGGTATGGTGGAGTCTTGCCAAAATTTTACCTTGATTTCTAATTAAGCTAATGAGAAAGCAAGTTGGCTATAATATTAAGTCCGTTTTCAATAAGTGTTGAAATGATCCATCTTGAATGTCAATTATAGATTGAGTTCATCTTATTTTCATGTAATCCTTTAATGTGTTGTTGCAAATGACTTCTCTCCTAATAGGTTTCATGAAGTGTATGTTGCTACAATAGACTCTTGAAGTGTGTATGAAATTGGTAGTGTCATATATGACCTTTCCTTCACTTGTATTCATTTTTTGAGTTGTTATTTGACTTCATGAGAAATACTAATGCTAGGGATATACATTAATGGTGTTTAGGCTAGTTTGGTTGTCTTAGTTCATTATGAAAATTCCAAGTGTATGAATGGAAATAACTCTTGGTGTATCACCTCCTAGTTTAGGTTTGATTTATGTATCTTTCTCTCCCTTCTCATCCATAATAGGTAGTTTTAGTAGCATAAGCACATCAAGTCATATATAGGGAGTTATACCTTAAAATCTATAGGTCTAATTCTACTATAGGTTCCCCACACACTTGCAAGTATTCCTATGTTGGTAAAATATTGAAGAGGCTTGAACAAACTCTTCTAAGGTATAAGATTTGGAGACAAAAATACCTTGTCATTTTTAGGATCTTCCTTGATACTTTCAACCTCATCACTAAGCACTAATAATTGATGTTATTTGAATTAAACTTTCCTAGTAATGGTAAGATGTTCACTTGGATCCATATATACCTTAGGACTAGCTTCAAACAACACCTTGTTATTCTCTTTGAGCTTGGTTTCTTCACTCACAACATGAGAAGACAATGATAGCCCTTAGCACTCTTCAACTTATAAAGCATTCTCCACCATAACAAACAAATTACTTGGACCTGTAGTCTTATCATGACTCATACTTACCATTTTTGGCTTCCATGATTTGAGTTCCCTTCTTCCTTGCACTCTAGGAGCCTGATTAAACTCATTTTGACTTGATGAACTTTGCTTGCATAATATATAAATGTGACCAATCTTCTCATAGTTTTAGAAAACAATACTCCTTGATGGATACATAATTTGTATTACCTTATTTGGATAGAAACTTAAAACATGTCCTATGTCATGAAAAATAAAACAACCTCCTCTTTTTGAAGAGGACTCACATTATATAATCTTATGTGGATAGTGGTTTGGAAAGCGTCCCACATTAATAAAATTGAAGCACTTAATTTTTTTTAACACATTTTGAATAATGACCCCCATCATAGTTCCATTCAAACTCATTTATAATAGGTCTCTTGCATTCTCTATCTTTAGGCCCCAAATTGATTACATGTGAAATAGTAACCATTGAAACTTACATACCTCATGGTATTTGCCTATCTGATCTAATTTATCTTCATTTTTCCATCACCTTCATTCATTATCTGATTATTTATATTCAAATTATGGTTATTCTTGTTCACATTAGTCTTCATCTTGTCTTGAGTTAAATTATTTTATTCTTCTTCATATCCAAGACTAGTTTTATCACTAACATGATCTTAACCACTCAAAATATTTTCTAGATCACTTAATCTCTTTTCAAATCTCATAAATGACTTCACCTTAATATATGTCTTCTCTAACATAGATTTCAATGACTCATTTTCAATTACATACCTTGAACATTCATCTTCTTTGGATTTTAAGATTATAGATAGAATTTACAATTGACAATTGAGCTATTTGAAAATATCTTCATGTTCCTTGGTGTCTACATTCATTCTTGATTTAAAAACACTAAATTTCTCCTCATATTATTTTAGTGTATATTTCATCTTCTTATTGATCTTATACTTAATCTTTAGTTCTTCAAAAGTATTTTTCAATATAGTCTCATAGTCCACCTCATCTTCATCATCATCTAAATCACTCCAAATAGACTCCTTTTGATGTGACCAACTACCTTCCTTAGCCATAAAGAGGGATTCATATTCAATAGGACCATCATCTTCATGATCACACTTTGAGTCACTATTTTCACTCTCATCTAATGATTTGTAGTCTTTATTGGTGTAGAGACTCTTTTTATTATTTTATAACTTCTTGTTATCATACTTTCTAAAACCTTTCTTCTTATCAGACCTATATGTCTTATTATCTTCATATTATTCTTCACTATACTCTTCATCATCATGCTTATGAGGTAAATTTATAGAAAAATGTCCTATATCTCCATAATTGAAGCATTTTAAGAGTAGTTTCCCTTTATACTTGCCTAAACCTATTTTCAATTTCTTTGTAAATAAAGCAATCAGCTCATCCTCATCAATATCAAAAATGTCATTCTTATTAAATTTCTTAAATTGGAAGTTATTCTTATGCTTCATCTCTATCTTGATTGATTCTTACTTATTTGGTGGTATATCATCATTCTTTCTCATCTCATAGGCAATAAGGATGTTATGCAATTCATCCAACTTCAACTGAGTAAGATCATGACTTTCTTCTACAATAGATACTTTAGGATCAAAATTGATAGAGAGGTACCTTAATACCTTTTGAACTATAGTAGAATATTAAATATTTTCTCCAATACCTCTGATTATTTTCACAATCTCATTAACTCTCTATAGAAAATATTCCATAGAATCTTCTTCCTTCATCTTGAGACTTTCAAATTGCCTTATGTGAGTTTGTAACTTAGTAAGCTTGACCTTTGAATATCTTTCAAAAATGATCTAGATTTTGTCCCATATCTCTTTATCATATTTAAAATGTACTACCTTGGTGAACTAAATCTCTATAAGACCACAAGTGATGGCATTTATTACCTTAGAATTATTCTCAAACAACTTACTATCTTTAGCAGTAGATAAAGGAGTAGTAGGAACAACATAACCATCTACAATAAATTGTCATACATCAAACCCTAGGGACCTAATGTATGTCCTCATCCTTTCACTCCAAAAACCATAATTGGATCCATTGAACATTAATTCTTGCTTAGTAGAGTAACTTCCTTGATCACTACCCATATTGTACCTTAGATCACCTTTAAGTTATCAAGCCTTTATCAAAATACTTGATCTAATACCAATTGTTAGAGGTACATTCATTGAGAGGGGGGGATGTTACTGAGCCTAGATAATTAAACTTCAATTACAAACCTTTCAAACTCTTAGTCAATTACCACAAGCATTCATGAAGCATACACATCATTCATAACAATGAACAAGAGAGACAATGCAAGATCAAGCACATAACACAGGACATATGTGGGAAACCCTTTTGGGATAAAAAACCCATTGGAACCTATAATTGGACTACTATCTTATAATAACAAGAACCAATTTAGACCATATACAATTGATCAAGGAACTACAATTTCTTATTTAGTGAGACTACAATCCCACAAGTTAGTACCACACTTGTCTAGATGAGTTGAAATAACAATTAAACCATTAAAAAGTTCCACCTTGTAAGGAGGATATAACCCCCTAGATCCTAATCTACCAAAAAAACATATATGAACACATCCACCTTTGAACTGATGTCTTCATCAGATGATGATAGGCCTCTAATTAACACTCTTCACCTTTTCTCACACTTAGTCTACAAGATCAATATTATGCCAATAGAATTATGAAATATAGGTCATAAAAATAGTCCTAAATATATTATAATATTAAAATCATCCATTGTACACCCACCCTTTCATTTTATACATAAAAATATGCTCTAAAATGTAAATTCTACACACAAGTCTAGAAACAATCATATTTTCATTTCACTATATATAGAGCATTTGTGAATATCAAAAACTTATTCAAAAATTTGGCATGATTTAACCCATAAAGAATATATCATATGAAAATAAATCTCAATAAAATCTTCATTAGTTGACCATAATACCCATGTGTCACCCTTGAGCAACAACCCCTTTAAATTAGGCCAAATTAGCCATTACAGGTCTCATGAAGACCTATTCACTCCATTAGTACAAAAATAAGTAAAATATAAACATAGGACCACTTATAAATTAATAGGTCCATTTCACATGACCCATTAGTCATCCTAAAATTCTTATATTCATCATTTCACTCTTTTGTGCAATCTCAATCAACTCAAACATTAGCCTTGTTCATAAGGACACTGTGAATGAACACATAATCAACTTCTTAAGCATTTTTCATAGTCAAGATAATTTATCATATCTCAAAACTTCACATTAAAGGTCTTCATAGAGTCTAAAACATGGTCCAATATATATTTCATCATTAAACATCAAAATGACATTAAAACGAGCTCAATTACCCTTCTTATATTACTTTAAAAAAATGCACAAACATAGAGTTAGCTTTGAACCTCAATATATTTGATTATACACACACTTTTAGATCATAAAATATATATTTACATATGTTCCTTAGATTCCTATACAAGTATTATTTTTCCACCATGAGAAAATTATGCAAAGATAAAAAGTTATAGCCCAAAAACTAGACATTGGTCATTCCTTTGTTAAATTCAAATATTTGAATTCAAACAGTCACTATTAAACTTTGGTCATCATATAATAATCTCATGTCCTTGATAATTAAATTAAATATGCACCATTGAAATTATTATATTAACATTGACCTTTAACTCATATTTCACCACTACCAAATGTTAAAGCTTGAATAGTTGACCTCGTCTCATGTAATCTTGAAATATTGACTCAACATGCACTATCAATCTCTATATATCAGTCAAATCTTTACCATGTAACACTCACTATTTGATATTTCTCAGAACCTATATGATCATGATATTTGGAATACTTTCATGCCTTATAGGCACTTTAACTTTTTAAACATTGTGCACATTTTATCATCTCATTGAATATACACCATTAGATCAATATTGTATGGTTGCCTACACACTGTTGAATCTTCATTTCGTCATGATCTTTAACTCTGTTAACCAATGAACACTTTTACCTCTTTGACTTACTTCACACTATAGATATAGATGTATGAACTCTCATTAACCATTGGATTCTATCTGGTGTTGATCTTTAACATTGTGTAAAAATGACTATGTATGGGGACCTTTATAATTTGTCTGTAAGGTCAAATTTATATCTTCATATATTTTGCTTTGCTAAAGCATAATTTTTGAAAATTAGATCATATGATCTCCTCACATAGGATAATACAAATATGTGTTAATTCTATCCTATAACCCTCACACATATTAGATATAATGATACTAAAATTCTTCAAATTTGTTTATTCATAGAGCCAACTAAGTCAAGAACTATCTGAAAAGACCAACTTTGCACATGCATAGATTTTATTGTGCTTCAATGCCTAAACTCAAAGTTGGAAAAAATAAAATAGGTATAAAACTAGATAAACCCATATGATCACCTTATCTTGAAACTTCCACATGTGTGAGATATGACACCATCAAAATGCTTACTCAACTTTTCTTTCCATATTACAAATTTGGCTAAGTATGGGAAAACACTATCAAAATGCCTGAGAGCCCAACTTTGCACTTACATATCTTTTATTACACTTGATTAATAGATTAGATAATTTCCACATATAAACAAGGGATTAATGTGATAACAATGATATGACCAATCCCCTTGACTCATCTACATGTGGTAATTATGATGTCATCAAACTACCAACTCAGATTTTTTGCCATTAGACCTAGAATGTCTAGATGAGAACAATAATGAACTAGGTGAATTTCACTCATGCACACAAAATATGCAATCATCCTTGAACACTAGTAGTACCAATTTCACATGTGCAATGCTTTATACTCATCCTTAATCATATCAAACGATGCCAAAATTAAGGATCAACCAAACATCCTTCAAGCATACTAGGACAAACAAATTGCACACTTTGTTATTATCACTTATAATATCATGAAACTTCATCCAATCACTTAGACACATCCATGACATCATTTATAGCTCTCCAAAATTCACCCTTGAGGTTAAGGTGTTTTAGACCTATCTCATCTAGCTGATATAATGGGATCACCTCTAGGTGTGGGTAGCTTATTTATTTAGATGAACCTCTAGATTTGGGGTTGGCTTAACTAATGCATCATCTAGGATCAATTCCTAAAACTACTACTTATCAATGAAAAAATATAGAAAGATGCATGAAATAAACCTAATATATAGAAGGTGATGCACCAACATGTTTCGTCCACTTTATTTGACCCTTCAACAACACTTGTGAACAAGACAAGGACTAGTGACTATCTCCAAGAGTATAAATAATTATTTCTTTTCATGGAGGCTATGATATATGATTAAAACTTGAGGGTGATTAATGGGAATTCTATTTCAAGACACTACTAATCATATTCTACTCCAAGCACAATCACCAACACCTTAACACATCATAAACCTACATAGAATAATCTCCAAGAAACTAAGTGAGAAATAAAGACTTGAAAAAGAAGATAATAAAAAAAACTTATGAAAATAAACAAGCATATAACACACTAAACTAGAATGGAGAAGCTAAGCTAGTCCTTATATTAATATAAAGGTTGTAGGGTATAATTTGGGTAAAGTTCCTTCATACCCAGTCGAGGGATGCATACAATAGCCTTTGAGCCTCAAATTATAGAATGTCAAAAAGAGAGAGGGATAATGTGGTGTATAATTATGGAAGAGAGGTCATGATGATCCTTATTCACTCAATAATTAGTTACAAAGATGAATATGGATCAGTAACAATTCAATGACCTCTCACATGTATTACCTTAGATATAAAATTGTCTTTAATGATCTCTTGGATGTAGAGGTGTGGTGGATAGCCTATTTTGGTCATATTTTACCCCATGAATATTTCATGTACCTTTTAACTACTCCAACACTCCTTATGAGAGAAAATTACTTGATTAAACCTATCCATTACTCTCTTGACTGCCAACCTCTATGTAATTCTTAATCTATTCAATGCATTATTATCCTAATGGATAAGAGACCCAAGACTTAGAGGATTTAAGGTGATTGATGAGTTTGATAATGACTTTTAGAGGTTGGTACAATAGTGTTTCTACCCATGAAAGTCTCATCACCATGTGGATAGGCCTTGTAACATTCTTTCCTTGATGAAAATGAAGGTCATCTCCTCAAATAGGTTGAGGTATGTTCATTAGGCTTATCTACACCACTGTGGGAGTTAAATATTTATTTTATGAAGATCATCCTACCTAAAGATAGGGTCAAGAGGCTTTTATACTCACTCAAGAACCTCAAAATGCTTGGAATTATGAAAATGGTCCCAAAACTAATCCTCAAAATACATTTTCACACATATTTGGCATCACACATGAAAAATTTAAGATTTAAAGATTACATACACAAATTTGAGATGATTTAAGCATGTTTTCATGTTGTCTTTTGTCCATTGGATCCATTAGGAAGAGTCTCTTGTCCATCTAGTTATCAATTACGGTTTCAGAGGGTTTAGAGTGGCCTATCATTTTATTAATGGTTCATAAATTACAAGACTTAGATTTAAAAATTAATTCCATGAATGTTGAGAAAATAAACACCCTAAAATCTTACTAAAATATTTTGGTTCCATGTATCATGTATGATCTATTATAATGAAAGGTTGGTAGTCCTCGGGCTTTCACTAGATATTCTAGGTATGCTAATAGTGTTAAGGATAGTTCATAGAGATTCCCTCTTAAATAAAATATATATAACATGGATAGTAATTGAATAGATTTAAAATACTTACCATAACATCATTGGTCTCCATGTATCTTTCCATGTAAGATATGATCACTTGAACTAGCAGATCAAAATGGTAGGTTGGAGTGGTGGAGTTTGAGGGAGGTAGTTAGACCAATTTACCAATTTACCTACATTATTATACTTATAACACCTTTCTTAAGACTTGTAACATCATCCCACATAATTTTTTGGACTTATACATTCTTGAGGAATGTGATATGCCACAAGAGTAGAGGTGGGTTCTAAGGGCTTAAGAAGTGTTTTAGGCATGATAAGCTTAAATTGAGCCTCAAGACCTTAGGCCATTTGTAGGTGAATTGGTGACCTTAGGGTATTATTATCACCATTTTATCTTCATTCCTAGCCTTTTGAATAGTCATATAATGTTTCATACCTCACCTCTTTCAATATTCTCTTCTAGGTCTATCATGACCATCCTTGGCTCAATCTAAGTGTTTGGACTAGTTAATGTCAAAGACCCAAATGATTTTCATCCTTATTTCCTTAATATTAAAAAATTTGTAACCACCCATATAATGTACTTTCAATATTTTATATAAATTATTTAGTCATGATTCCCCTTCTTATATCAACATGCTCTCCTAATCACACACACACACACACACACACACACACACACACACACACACACACACACACACACACACACACACACACACACACACACACACACACACACACACACAGGCCTATGTGTTATGAACCCTTAGTCAGGCTTTGGGAATTATCTTAACATGACTCTATATTAAGGGATTTTAAGGTTTTACAAATAGAATAACACCACTATAGGACCAATTTTCACATGGTTTGTTTCCTTTATCATTCATACTAGCTAGATATCTTAACTAACTAGGTAGACTTATAAGCATTGAGCTAACTATATATGTGGATTTAAGGAGTCCCAAGTTATCTTGTTTAGTTATCCCTTCATGTTTGCTTTATTTTTAAAAATCATAACCTTTGTATTATAGTCCTTTTTTTGATCTCCCTTTTTCATACGTATATGGTATTTCACTCCCAAAATTGGAGACAACCTACCTATAGTCCTGTAGGTAGTGATTAGGGGAACTTGAGTGCAGTCGAAGCCTTCACATATGTTATTGAGCAATAGAAAGGTTCTATAGTCCACACATGAACACTAGTTGGATTCCTTTGAAACTCAGTAGCTTGTGTCAAGATATTGATCGTCATAAGTATTTATCCTTCTATTGGATATGCCTAGGATCAATTGTAGGTGGTGGTTAGGGAAAAATGCTTTAAAATTTGGGCTTTTACTTGACCTTCTAGATTTTTCATTAGCCTATTAACTATAGTTGGATCCTTGGCTAAGTTTATTCTTTCATAGTTCAATTGGAATTTTATGGATTTATACAACTTTTGACCTTACTTCCACACAAAATCTTGGGCATGAGGACTTAAACCTTTAGGTGTATTACACATTCCTTTCAGAGTTGTGATTTTGAAAGCCAAAACTCATTATGAGGTGAAAATAGCTTGATGAAGTCATTACATAATAGATATATTTTAGGAGACCTCATGTGGAATTTTACTCTTCATTAAAAACCATCTATTAAGACCTTAAACTTACCTATCTAGATACTAAAAAAATAAATGCATTTAGAGCTAATGAATTAGGCATCTTGAGGGAGAAATTGAAACTTATGAGTTCACAAAAACCTTAAATAATGTTAATAAAACTTAAACCTTACTAAACGAATTATGATTGCATTTGGAGCTAGTTCATGGGTTTTGGCTTTGATGGCCATAAGGAGGATTGTTTTTTCTAAGAGAGAGGCTCCTACATATGCCTAAATCACTCCAAACACCTGAAGAGGACACCATTTATACTTTCATCCTAAAGTTTGATTGTCATAAGGACAATTCAAATCATGCTTGAAGCTTATTTCCTTCTTTCACACAGTTTGTGTTGAGAAGATTTAAGGGGATCTATTCTAACCAAAAGGTGACTAGGTGAGGTATATGAGGAACCTATATCAAGTCATGAAAAATTACACTAATCATTTTCATGTTCTACTCATTCATGAAACACATAAACTCCTATACATGACTTATAATATACCAACCCAAGGAGACTATGTGTTTATATATCCTTAAAAGTACTATGATAAAATTCTTAGAGGGGTGTAAATAATTCAAAATACTTTAGATACCTTTCTCTATGCTTATACTATCACAATGAACTCAAAATTTTCATAAATCTACCTGTAGAAAAGCTTATGTGATTTACAAAGGGCTTAAGACCATCTTGAGGTATTAATGATTATTCAAAAATATAAAAGCCTTAATTTTAAAAATAATTAAACTAATTACAATCCCACTAGGGACCCTACCTATGGCTAAGATCTCGGGCTCTGACTCCCATTGTATAGACTATACCATCTATCTCAAAATGACCCTTGTGAGCTTGTCAAGGACTTGATGGAGATCTTTCTTCCATTTATACCATTATCTACACACTTGTAGCATGAATCCTTCTCCATGATGCATGAAAGTGATCCCACATAATATTTTTGACCTCCTCTAACTCTGACATGTCCATACAACTTCATACAAGTCCTCTAAACATTTGAAAAACATTATTTTATTATATTTTATCAGGTATGAGATCTTAAAATGAAATTGGTGGGAAAGAAGAGGGAAATTAGGAGTCAAATATGTTTTAAAAATAGAGATTATGAATGGAGGGAAGTTGAAAGGCTATTTTTCACATGCATGGGCCCCTTTATGGTGGATGAAACATGTTTGACTCCTAAAAAAGCTCCCTTTTACATATAAAAATATCTTAAAAAGATATTATGATAACACTAAGGCCTTTTCAGAGAATCTTAACTCTTGGTAATGACTCAATGATGTCTTAGGGGTCATAAAAATACAATGCTAATGGTTTAAACACCATTTAGAAGGTAAAATATGTATAATTTAAAATGAAACATTAATTAGGGAAAAAATTCCTTAACATCTACTAGAAAATCTTAAAGTATGCTAAGGACTTACATAAGGGTCATCATCCTTCCTTAAATTAGCCCCTAATCCCCTAAATTCTTCACCCATTTATGCAAGTTTTTGGCATGTTCAAAATAAAATATGCTTGGTTATGGATTGTAGTGTGGTAAATCACCTTCCATGAGTCTATTTAGACCACAAGGGCCACCTTAAGTCTTGTTATATAATCATATGCATAATTATCACAAAATTATGCCTTGACACAACTTCAATAAAATTGATGAGGGTCATCAATCCTCTTCATTTATTTATGTCAATCTAGGGTTGGTGTCTAAAGGCAATTTGTAGTAGGAGAAAGAGATTTTTTCCAAATGATCATTTCTACCATACTTCACACTTTCAAAATTGAAAATAACTCTTGCATAAATTAAATCACACATGCATGAAATTAAATCACACTTATAAGAATGTAAATTACTAAATTGAAAAGAAATGATAAACAAATAAAACACCTATATATTTACAACAATATATAAATAAGAAAAATTATAGACACAAAGAAATAAAATAATAATTTACAACAAAATAATAATTGTAGAACAAAGAAATAAACAAAAATACATTGATCCATCTTCTTAAGAATGAGTGGCCAACTCATTCCTTAGAAGAGGATTTATTTAGAACACAAGCTTCATAATAGATTACTTAGAATGATGGATAGAAGTATATTGATTTATTTCATTCAAGTGTGGGAGGTTTAATTTATAATATCATTCTTCCAACCAACATATTATTTAGGAGTAAAAACCTAGACATTCTAGTCTATCTCAATCTCCACAAAATATGGAGAGAGATATTGTTAGGTTGTGGAGCTAAAAGCTTCAACTATGCAGACATAGAGAGGTTGCTGAGTTCCAAAAGTATCGGCATTGGCAGTATAGCCGACGTTAGTCATGATGAATGTAGAAGGCAATCGGCATCGACAGGGGGTCAGCTGATGTTGGTCAGCACCAGGTAGATAGGGACCGACGTCGATCACCTATGTGTTCTAGAACTATTCGTTGCACGAATATTAGTTTGTTGAACTGATTGTTTGCATGTAAAGGCTATTCGAGTCTTGAGCTGTGTGTCTATTATTAGTAAATTAAGAGTCTAAGTTATTGTTTAAGTCTGGGATCTATTTATAGACCCATTGGCATGTGTTGTAATGATGAGCTAAAAAGGAAGGCAAGGAAGATCCTTCCATTGTAAGATCATTGAGTTACAGGTTGTTGCAAGCTCATAGGAGATCTACATGTGTAAGTATGGTCTATTGAATTACAGGTTGCAGGTTCATGGGAGATCTACTTGAATTACTTTGAGTACATGTGTATTGGCAGGGTTATTACTGACTAGTTGGGGGTGAACACCAATTCTGTGTGTGAGTTGTGTGTTGGGACCATTTTTGGTAGGAGAGTTAACTTTTGAAGAAGAATTACTGTACACTTGAGGTGTGGGAAGCCTCTGGAAGGTGGGAGAAGAAGTGGCATCTTCTTTATTGTATTCTTTTTTGTATGAGTATTAGTACAAGATTGTGTATTGTCTCTCATATTCTGTGCTATTTGTGAATTCTAGTTACTTGTTGCTTCTGGTTAATTCCACATGTTTAATTGCTTGTATGCGGTAATCATATTGTGCTCTTTCTAAGGAGCAAGATCCTAACAAGTGGGATTAGAATAGGTGTGTTGTTCAAGGATTCCCCAACAACTGGTATCAGAGCTTTTAGGTTGGGATACTAACAAGTTGTTTTAGATCTGGTTAGTGTGTGTTGATTATAGGTTACTCACAGGGGTTTCTGTTTGAGTGGGAGTAGAGCAATGGCAAAAGAAAGTAGACTATGAATGGAGAAGTTTAATGACAAGAACTATCAATTATGGAGGATGCAGATTGAAGATTATCTGTATCAAAAAGATTTGTACTTACCATTGGGTGGGGTTGATTGCAAGCCCCAGGATATGAAGGATGAAGAATGGGAGGTTCTTGATCGGAAGGCTCTAGGATCTATAAGGTTGAGTCTTACATCAGCTGTGATTTCCAACTTATCACACATTAAGACAATGGTAGAGTTGATGGAATCTTTGGCAAATTTATATGAAAACCCTCAGCTTTGAATAAGGTATTTCTTATGAAGCAATTATTTAATTTGCAAATGTTGGAAGGTGGATCTGTACATAGTCATCTTAGTGATTTCCATGGTTTGGTAAACTAGTTAAATTTAGTCAATATTGTTTTTGATGATGAAATTAAGGCTCTCTTAATCTTATGCTCACTACCTGAAAGTTGGGAGACTTTGGTAATGGCAGTTAGTAATACTGCGTCTGCTTCAAAAATATTAAAAGTGGATGATATTGTGAGTGTGATCTTGAATGAAGAGATTCACAGGAAAAGCACAGGTGAATCATCAGGAAATGCTTTGAGTGTGGAAAGTAGGGGAAGGCAAAGAGAGAAGATAGAGCATGGGAGATCAAGGTCAAAGATAGGTAGGAGATCCAAGTCTAGGTATGGTAGAATAACCTGCTAGAAATGTGGAAAGCAAGGGCACTTAAAAAGAGATTGTTGGTTGGGTGAAGATCAGCATGAAGGACATGAATAAGTAGGTGATGCAGGTATTGTTGCATAAGATGCTCTGGTATGTTCTTTAGATAAAGTAGAATCTTGGGTTTTAGATTCTAGTCCCTCTTTTCATGCATCCCCAAATAGGGAATTTTTTCATGAGTATGTCTAGGGAGACTTTGGAGAAATTTGTTTAGGGGATGGTAAGCCTTGTCAGATGGTTGGCAAAGGGAAAGTGAAGCTGAAATTGTAGACAGGTAACACATCGATGTTGAAGGAGGTCATGCATGTCCCAATTCTAGAGTAGAATTTGATTTCTATAAGAAGTTTGGGTGATGAGGGTTGCACAGTAACTCTCACAGTGGACTCTTGGAAGGTTACCAAGGGTGCACTTGTTGTAGCAAGAGGTAAGAAAATAGGTACGCTTTATCTATCTACTTGTATTACTGATTCTCTTTTTGGGTTATCTACTTCAGCTGTAGATTCGAAGATGTGGCTTAATAGGCTTGGTCATATGAATACGAAGGAGATGCATGTTCTTGAGTCAAAGGGTATGCTTTTAGATTTGAAAATCATGGATCATGGTTTCTGTAAGTAGAAGAAGAAGGTAACATTCTTGAGGAATCTGATGTTCATGACAAGAACAGGAAGGTCTTGGTTTTCAAGGAGAAGGTGACAGACAGAGATCAATGAAAGGGGCTAAAGAGTTCTAAACAGAGCAAGGGTGATTTGGACAAGGGTTTGATCCAAAAGGAGCTTGCGGGTAGAAGTCATTTCTCATAAGAAAGACACAGAGACTAATGTCGATTAGAAAATCAGCATCAGCGTCTAGACAGGGATCGATGTCAGCTATGTACAGCTTGATGTTAGTGATTGAGGGATAGATAAACATTGGCATCAATCAGGGGAACCAACGTCAGTGATGAGGTAGTCGCATGGAACTAACATCAGTTAGGTGCAGACTGACATGTGACTGGCATCGGTCATTGAGATAGATTTTGGGTGGATAGCAAGCTGTCAAGGAGTCTCAAGCACCCATATGGAGAACTTAAAGGGTATGTAAGCCTCAAATTCATCATTTCCCTTCTTTACACTACTTGTTGCTCATTGATGGTAAAGAACTATGAAGTTATTAAAGAAGTAGAGAAGGTAGATCCAAGAAACAGTGGGAGCTTGGCATGGATGAAGGATGTGATTCCTTGGAGGAGAACCAAATGGGAGTTTTGGGTGGAGTTGCTAGCTGAAAGTAAGCACTGAGAGATGAATGGATGTTCAAGATGAAGAAGACCAGAAATGGACACGTGAGATAGAAGGCCAGGGTATATGGTCTTGAGTAAGCTGCAGGACAATGGAGGTTTGATCATTGTGTTTCTCTTTACTAGGTTGGATAATATTAGCTACATTATCCTATTACTATATGATGTGCTTGTTGAAGGGTTACATATATAGGGTATTTTTAAACTACAGGTAAAGCTAGTTTAGAGGTGCGTTATGAGGAATCTAGGAGCAGCAAGATTCTTTGGCACAAGTGTGTTCTAGGAACATGGAAGGTCATAGGTTGACTTTGTTTCAGGATGATTGTGTGAGACCGGTTAGCACGCCGATGGTTGGACAATTCATAGAATAGTGTCTTGATTCACATAATGAGGTTAAGTGCATGGTATGTACTAGACCTGAGTTTTCCCAAGTAGTGGGAGTTGTCACAAGTTTGGATCCAATCCGAGAAAGAAGCATTGGAGGGCAGTTCAGTGGATTCTTAGAGGGACCAGCAGGAGGTGCACATGCTATGCAGGGTCAATTATTTTCTACATGGGTTTGTAGATGTGGATGTGGTAGGTGATTTGGATGATAGGAGGTGCACCATAGGTTTTGTGGTGGTTGGTCTTCAAGAGTGATCTTGAAGAGGGATACAAAGCCAAGGGAACAAACTAGATGATGTATAGGTACAGGTACAATTGCAGCTATTTATCTCCAAGTGGGAGATTATTAGGTTGTGAAGCTAAAAGCTTCAACTATGCACACATGGAGAGGTTGCTAAGTTCCAGAAGTACTAGCATTAGTAGTATAACCGACGTCGGTCATGATGAATGTAGAAGGCAATCAACATCAACAGGGGGTCAGCTGACATTGGTCAGCACTAGGCAGACAGGGACCGACATCGATCGCTTGTGTGTTCCAGAACTGTTCGTTACATGAATAGTTAGTTTGTTGAACTAATTGTTTGCATGTAAAGGCTATTTTGAGTCTTGATCTACGTGTTTATTATTAGTAAATTAAGAGTCTAAGTTATTTTTTAAGTTTGGGATCTATTTATAGACCAATTGGCATGTATTGTAATGATGAGCTAAAAAGGAAGGCAAGGAAGATCCTTCCATTGTAAGATCATTGAGTTGCAGGTTGTTGCAAGCTCATAGGAGATCTACATATGTAAGTATGGTTTGTTGAATTACAGGTTGCAGGTTCATGGGAGATCTACTTGAAGTACTTTGAGTACTTGTGTACTGGCAGGGTTATTACTGACTAGTTGGAGGTGAACACCAATTCTGTGTGTGAGTTGTGTGTTGGGACCATTTTTGGTAGGAGAGTTAACTTTTGAAGAAGAATTACTATACACTTGAGGTGTGGGAAGCCTCTGGAAGGTGGGAGAAGAAGTGGCATCTTCTTTATTGTATTCTTTTCTATACGAGTATTAATACAAGATTGTGTATTGTCTCTCATATTCTGTGCTATTTGTGAATTCTAGTTACGTGTTGCTTCTGGTTAATTCCGCATGTTTAATTGCTTGTATGTGGTAATCATATTGTGCTCTTCCTGAGGAGCAAGATCCTAACAAGTGGGATCAGAACATGTGTGTTGTTCTTGGATTCCCCAACAGATATTTATTATAGGAATGTAATCTATTACAACATATTATCAATCTACATAAAATATGGAGAGACCTATTTATTATAATAAAATTACATAAATATATATTTGGATACAATATATAAATGGAAATTATATATATAGAAATCTATATTTAGAAAGACTCCAAATGGAAAGTGTTATTGTGATAATTGGATTAGACCTAGTAATCATTAGAATATATTTAGGAATAATTTCAAAACAAGTTCATAGTAATTATATTTAAGTTTTTCATAGTCTTTATGCAACTCATAAAAACTCTAATGTAGTTCATAACACCCCTAATGCAGTCTATAACAAGTTTGATGTAGTCTGTAGAATGTCTGATATAATCTGTAGCTAAATCTAGATTAACTAGGTGAGCTGGTATCATTCTAAAATAGTGAATCCTCTTTTAGGATCTATTGTACAAGACTCTGATACTACTCCAACATTGTTATTGAATGGTTAATCTTCATACTTTGAATCATTTTATCTTAGTATGGACTGTGTATACACATACTGACATCTTTTGTTGATAATAATTAGAAATAACTAACAAATATATAAGAATGAATTTTAAAAAAATAGCCATGATATATACTTGTTATTTCATTCTAAACAAACTATAAGTTTGGAAAATACATTTAGATACACTTATTATTTAATAAAAAAGATGTTATTTTATGGATATAATGAACCATGTTATTGTCTCATCAAAAATATGAGATGGGGGACACCTTAAATATTTTGACATGACTCACTACTTGAACTTTATGCCTCACTTCCTAAGGAAAAATGACCCTCTCTTTGGTTATCAAGACATTTGAAAGACATAATAATATGACCAAGGATAATCTTAGGTGTTTATTGGGCATAGGTTTACCCTTTCTAAACCCAAGGGTAGAAAGATGTCAACATCACTGGTGACTCTGAGGGGTTGACCTTCCTACTAGTCAAGAGGACCCATAATTTCTTACATAACAACCATCACTCAACCAAGAAACCTATTTTAATGGGATGCTACTTCATGCTTAACACCTTTAAAACTTTAAGATCTAAAATAGCCTCATAAGACACACAATAAAGACACCAAGGAACTCAACATCCAAACAAATAAAAAAGTAACAAGACAACCAAACAAGCAACTGATAAATCACTTGTGCCATAATATTTGGAAGAAAAGAGACCTAAAATTCTATGTACAAGTATAGTATGTGATTCTTAATAATAGTACATAAGGATCACCCAATTAATAGGGATAGGGAGCTCATCACCATTTATACTTGATAGCTAGAAGGCATTATGTTCTTTACAACTGATGATAGTGTAAGGTCCACTCCATAGGCTATAAAAATTTGAGTTCTTACCTAGTTTAGCTTAGTCATCATCACATTTAAGCACAATATCATCTTATTGGAATTTCCTTGAAGAAGTTCTATTATCAAATGATTTATTAACTTGATCTTAATGGGACCACATGGTATGAATAACATCATCTATTATCTCTTCTAACTCCCTCAACTCATTCATCCTTACTTTTATGGCCTCATTCTCCATTAGTTCAAGTTGATGTGTGAGTTCCAAGGCTAGTAGTTTAATTGACATGGAAAACCTTGCCTCTTTCAAATAGACAATAAGGTATGTAAAATGACTAGTAGCTCTCTTGGGATTGATTCTATATAGCGATAAGGTTGTCCTCTATTATTTATGCCACTCCCTTTGGTTTTCTTCCATAATTCTCTTTATGATTCGAATCATGTTTTTGTTGGTGGACTATGTAAGTCCATTACCCTATGGATAGTAGTTTGAGGAAGTACTAAGGTAGATGCCATAGTTAAGAGCCCATTCACTTACCCTTTCACCACTAAAGGTTAGTGCATTATTTGATATGATGGTGGAGGGGACCCCAAATATAGTTACTAGGATGTCATATAAATCTAAAATTAAGTTTTCATATTCCTCCTTAAGGGATACTACTTCTACCCACCTAGTGAAGTAGTCTATAGAAGTCAAGACCCACTTGTGTCCTACACTAAATGGAGGGTGTATCATTCCTACAAAATTTAATCCCCACTACATGAAAGGTTTCTCCACTTAGATGGGTTTGAGAGGAAATGTAGAAACTATTTATTTCCCAGTGAACATGGCACACTTTTGGAATTTCCTAACCCAAATATGGGATTCCTTCAACAAGCTTGGCCAAAAGCAACCTACTCTCATTATCCTTACTACTATAGTCCTAGCTACAGAGTATCCTCTTGTATGCCCATCATGAAATTTAATCTATAAACTTATCAACTTGGTTAATACCCACACACCTAAAGATCATGCCATTAATATCATTTTTAAATAAATCCATAAACTAAGACATAAGGAATTGATTTTAGCCTATAATACCTTATTTTTGTCCTATCTAATCCTACAAGACATTATATTATTTGAAGGAATCTTACCATGTCTTGATTCTTGCTAGAAGAGGGTGTAGGTGGATCTACTTAGTGATCATTATAAATTGATAAAAGCTCTTCTTTTTCCTCATTAAAATCTACTACCAACTTCTCACAAATTCCTCTACCTCTTACTAACTTGGTGACCTTCACTTCTATGTGATATTCCATGCATCTAGTCATGCAATCATCTCTCTTTTCACTAAAATCCTAGTTAAGAATGAATTCCTTGATGCCAAGGTGAGCCACCATGACATATATATTGTTGTTAGATTCCATGTGTCTTAATTTTTTGAGGCCTTTCATGACTTCAAGCACATGATTTTCCTCACAGGTAAACCTCTCTTCGTATCCCTCCTATGCTTGACTAAAGAAGTATATGGGCTACTCAATGCCCTCACTATTTTTGTTGCATTAACATGGTAAAAATTGTGTCATTAGTTAAGAAGGCATATGAAAATAAGTCTCTCAAGAAATTAGGGTTGAGTAGAGTGGGCACTTAGGTAATGTCTTGTTTAATGGATTTAAAACTTCTCTTTCCTTATCTACTCCATGTGAATTCCTTATGCTTATTTATCATAGAATTTAGAAGTCTTAATAACTCACCAAACCTATGGATAAACCTTCTAATGAAATTAATCTTACTTATAAAGTTTTGTAGTCCATTCTTGTGTTTGGCTAATGATAGAGGAACAATTTCAATTATCCTTTTTAAGTCTATGGAAAGTCCTTTAGAAGCAATGTGGCCTTAAATTTTGCCCTCATGGACTACAAAAATGAATTTGTGGGGATTTAAATAGACCCCATACTACCTACACATATAAAATATTAGCCTTAGGTGTGTTAAGTGGTTTTTGGCATCTTTAGAATAGACTATGATGTCATCAAGGTATATGAGCACCATTACATTAATGAGTCCTTAAAATGCTATATCCATTGCCCTTTGGAAGGTTTCCCTACATTTGATATCCCAAAGGGCATTTTATTGTAATCATAAGTTCCCCACTTAGTTGATAATGCAATCTTATGTTTCTCTTCCTCCTTGACCAACACTTTATTATACCCTAAGTATCCATAAAATAAGGAAAAACATTGTGAAGCTAATTTTTTTGGAGAATCTAATCTATGGATGGCAAGGGGTAATGGTCTTTCAATGACACCTTGTTGATATCCTTGAAATATATATAACCTTATCTCCCAAGTCTTCTTACTTATAGGCACAAGGTTAGCCACCCATTAAGAGCGTTTTATTGTGAAGATGATGTTTGACTTAATGAGTTTATTCAACTCTTTCTTCATGAAGATTTCAATCTTGGGGTTGACTTGTCTTTACTTTTTCCTCATAGGTTTAACACTTGACTCCAATTATATAGTATACTAATCCAAACTAGGGTCACATCCCTTTAAATCATTGTATTCCAAATAAAATATGTCTATAAATTCTCTACATAACTCTATGAATGTTTCCCTTTCTTCTCTTGTGTTCATTTTGCCTATCCTTAAAGATAGTGACCTTCTCATAGTGATCTTCCTTTGTTGACATAATAACTTTAACTCTCCTCAACTAATCATCCTCATTAAATATGTTTTCAAGAGTTATGAATCCCTTGGGTAGTTTTTTTGTCCTTAATTGAATAATCTAGTCACCATACTATTGTCGAAGTCTATCTTGGTTTTTTTAGCATAATTATGCTTCTTTTTATAAGGAACATGTTATTTTCCTATCACTATCAAAGACTTGATAGCTAACTTCATTATTAGGCACTGAGGTTCTGTAGACACCAAAATCGTGTCAACTCCCCTGGTCATCCCCCGTTTTATTCTTCTTCTCCTATTTAACTCTTGTCGATCACTTTTTCTTACCAGCCTTGACCTTGGCAGCATGTAACAATGAGCAGAGAGCTAAAAGCTAGACTCTGTCTTCATTATACATCTACCGATGACGGTCATTATCTGGTCGATGTCGCCGACGTTGATCACTTTTCGATCGATGTCGGCAATCCTACCAACATCGGTCACCTTACCGTTATTCGTTATCAGTTATCATTCGGTTCCCAATCGGTTTCCCAGACGGTTATCGAACCGTCTCTCGAACCGTCCCCTGGCCTTCATCAGCATCCGCTGATCAATCCCGAACATGAAGAATAGAACCAATCAATCAGAATTCTAGAACTCTGACATCCACAAACTCTTGCAATCAACACTCTCGCGATCAACTGACTCCAGCATCCACCAACTCCAGCATTCGCTTCAATCCTGCACTGCACAGACGCTTCAACAACTTTGACTATGGATTTCATCACGTCTTCTGACAGGTAAGTATTTTCTTTGTTTATTTTCATTTCCTTCTAATTATTAGTTGTTCATTATTTCTGTCATCCCAAATCTTCAAACCACAGACCCAAGTTCTAAATCTCTCCTTTACATCCCTGCCCACTATCCGAATCCATAACTCAGTCCAGACTCGACTAAAACCCCCAGACTCTGTCCAAACCCGACCTTACTTTGCCCAGACCCTATCCTGACCTTATCTCGATTCCATCAGACCCTATCCCGACTCTCCCAGACCTTCTGCAACTCGCCCAGACTCTGTCCAGAACCTGCCCCGACTGACGCCGATCACTTCCCCGACCGATGACGGTACCTCAACCGACGTCGGTACCTTCCCTAACTGATGTCGGCACCACAGAGACCAATGTCAGTGACTGTGCAAAACAGTGCCGCTTATCAGGTATGCATTTTAATTTTCTGTCATTTATTTTTGTCATTTTCTCTTTCATTATCTACTTTCGTCAAATATTCCACTTTTTTATTAGTGGGTTGATATCCTTCTAGGAAGTCTTCGTACTTCTGGGATCGGGCGTTCACCTGACAGCCCACCATATCCTTTGACTAACGTTTTTCCGTGTTTCAGTCTTTTCTTCTTCGCAGGTGTCATTCCTCCACAGCCAAAGAGGAGAATCTTCCAATGTCTGATTTTGGTGCGCATAACTTTATCAGGTACTTCTAGCCTTGACCATTTCTTTTAGTTTCTTATTTCTTCTTTGAATGTAGAAAGCAATTTTGCATAGAAACATTCTGGCACGCCCGGTGGGACCCTAGGTCCTCCTTGGGTTCTTTCTCTCTTTCTTTCATTCATTTAGGTGCATTAGGTTCCTTTCTTTTTGCCTCTTCTCGTCTCTTCTTAATGACATCATAAGCAGGACTAAAACGAACATTTCTTTCTTTCTTGCACTTTTAAACTAGCTAAAACTCATATTCTTCGACTCTTTCTCCATTCATCTTCATACGAACAAACATTTCGACTTGGGCATTAAAACACTTTGCATTCATTTCTATTTGTCTGCATCTCTTAGGTCACACATAGTAATTAAACCGCATATTGAATTAATCTAGATCACTTGATGTTACACGACCAAACCACCTGCACAAAATAAACATTTTAACTTACCTGAGACAAGGCCCGATTGGGATTTCATCCCCCAGTGGATACCTTACCCGTCTTGGCAATCTCACTTGGATTTCATCACCAAGGGGAAAGCCCACTCCGTTCTCTGGTGGAGGATAATCTCTAGTGGAAGTATATTTTGGCTAAGCGAAACTAGCTAACCACTGGAATCGTGAAGTGAGGGGAGCTTGCTCCTTAGCACCAGGCCTGTACGAAAGCTAACACAGACTTCTTGAGCACCATAACAAAACTTGAAACCATCCATAGACTGCTTCTTCTAGGACCTGATTCAAAAGCCAATCTTCCTCTACACATATTCTAAGGCATAAGCCACTATAATCCTAATATTTTACTTCTAGGGTTTTAGGATCTGCTTGTGTCTTCATCTTTTTTTTTAGTTCTTATCTACTTGTTTGAGCTTGTGAGGACGTTCTTCCTTGCCTTGAATGGTTCTAACTCGTAGCCAAGCCAAGGCTCTAGTTGATCACGTGAGGCATCATCCTCTTCCGTCTACCCCACCTACAACCAACCTTATAATGGAGTTCAACTCGGAAACTGAAAGAACTCCTACCAGACCATCTCTGACCCAAATGCCTATTATCCCAGAAGGGGACCAAGATTTTGCACGATTCTTGGACCTCAATACCGCAGCCTTGCAACACTATCTCACGAATAGCCGAACGCGAGACTCCTCGGGCAATCCAATCTATGGAATGCCGACTTCTCTCCTCGAAACTGTGGCCGTATCAACGACGTCCATAGTCCAACCCTCAGATACCCAGGCTGTTGCCTCAACCAATGACCAACCTTTTACCAACCATCCAAGTGTGGCCTCTCCTTCCATCGTTGGGCCCACTTTCATCGAGGTTTCGGCCCCCTATCAATCTCAGTCCACTCAACCACTTTCTACCCCCTTTCAAGACCTGGTCATCTCTATTCCGCCCACCCTTACTCCTATCAATACTAGGGTGGCTACCTATCCATTGGCCCATGTTACCTCTAGCCAACCTCCCATGATAACATCAAACCTAGCCATGCCTTCCATCCAACCATCCTTAGTCACTTCTTCTGTCCCTACGACTAGTCATCCGTACGTTGCGCCCTTATTGGTACAACCGACTACGTCGTACACCTCTTCCAGCCTCTTTCAAGCACCTTACAATTTAGGAGGCATTCCACCCGCCAATCCGTCAGTAGATATTATCAAGATGCTGATGGATAAAATGTCCAACCTAGAGACTTCCGTTACCGGCTCACGCAACACTCTCTCATACGAACAAATCTGCAACGAGCCCATCCATCCTTCTATCCCCATCAGACCATATCCTAGCCAGTGGGAACTTCCTAAGTTTTCTCATTTCCAAAGCAAGGAAGACCCATAACAACATTTACGGGCATTCAGACACGCCTGTTACCTTATCGCCCATGATGATGCATTGCTCTTATGCACGTTTCCCATGTCTCTCTCAGGTGCTGCACTTGACTGGTACAACTCTCTTCCTAACCATTCCATCTTCACGTTCACTCAGTTGGCCCAGATCTTCCTTGATCATTTCTCCATCAATATCACCAAGAAGGTCTCCATCACAGACCTCTATTCTATCCGCCAGTTCGAGGATGAATCCATTGCTGATTTCGTCGCTCGGTGGAGGGGCCTTATCAATCAACTTTCATTTTCCTTACCCTAGCCTGAGCTTATTGAACTTTTCTCTCAAGCCTGTGCTAAACATATTTCTTCTACCTTGAGGGTTCAGACCTTCCGCACTTTTGATGAAGCCTTCACGATGGCTCGTAAACTTGAGTTACGTGCCATCGAGGAGAATAAAGTCAAGTTGCGGAGTAAGAATCCTAACTCCAAAACCAATGACCCCTCTTCTAAGCCTTCCTCGTCCAATCCTAAATCTAAAGCTTCAGCAAATGCTGTGGTTATTAGATCTTCTTCCTCTTCACCTTTAACTAATCAACCTGAACCATCCACATCTATGAGCGCCACTCGCCAATTTCAGCAGAGATACATGCAGCGACAGTTTACTCCACTTGGAGAATCATACGCGTCTGTGCTGGAAAAACTCGTCAAACAAGGGGCCATCAATCTCCCTCAGATATGACCTCCACCACAATTTGATCCCTCACGCACTATCCCTGCGTGGTATAGGGAAGATGACTTTTGTAACTACCACTGTGTTAAAGGTCATGACACGGGCAACTGTAAAACCCTTAAAAACATAGTCCAAGACATGTTGGAAAAGGGTGACCTCATCCTCGACAATCCTAATGCCCCTCCTAATCAGGGTATCGATATCTTAAAACAACCGTTCCCTAATCATCCACCAACCCAAAACAACGTACAGACCTTGACTGACAATACCCATGAACATAATATTTGAACAGTCAATACGGTCTCACCCCTCATTTCTAACCAACCTCAAGAGGTGAGTTCATCCATCAGTCCATCACATGTGGACGAACCTCTTTCTCCGGTTAGTTCTCCCTCAACTTCTCTCATTTTGGAGGATGCCTCGACCTTACCTGTACAACCAGTTTCACCATCTTCTTTCTTGCTGCCCATGGAAGACCCAACTTTTCCTACTCCTCGACCACAAGTGGAGGGCACTATCATCCCTGCCCTTTACCCGCTTGAGGAGCTTCATTCTCTAGTTTCTTCTCCACCTAGGGAAGAACCTATCTCTCCTTCGTCTCCAACCAAACATGAACCTGTCAAAACTTCACCATGCTTTGGGGCCGAAACTACCATACCTTCAGTCCCACAACCGTCGGCATCTTCTCAAGAGCCCAAACTTCATCCCGCATCTTCTCAGCCATTTTCTCGACTAGTGGAGAGACTCGAACTTCTCCCTTCTAGGAAAGTGGAACATCAGGGATTGTGGGACCGTCTCACAGCTCTTCAACAAGCCCGGGCCCTCTCATCTCATGCTGCTAATCTTCCCATAGCAGAACCTCCTAAGACTATCAACAAAAATCAGATTTCTGCCTCTAGACCATCTACATCTCCATCAACCTCATCAAAACCAAAACCCTCATCTACTCCGCCTAAACCTATCAAATCTCTTGGCGTTCACCTCGTCTCCAACCTCACTCATCCACAAGTGAAGGTGGACTTAAACCATACTTCAACTAATAGTAGTCTTCAACCCAAATCACAAAAGACTGCCAAACCACAGAGGCGAACGCCTCCTCTTCTATCCCCATTGCCCTCCATTTTGGGCCTGCATCTTTCAACCTTAACCAGAGTCCTTCCCACTTTAACCTCTAATCAAAATCGGTTGCCTCCTCTGCTTCCTTTACTGACCACTAGCCTACCCTCTCCCAAAAGGGTGGTACCTCTCATGAAGAGTGTACTGTCCCAGCCTATCATTGCACCATCAACCCAGAAGGTGGTACGAAAGCCTCCTCCAACTTCGCCCAAGCAAAAGTCACCGACATCGCATACTTCAATGAGCACGGATCCTTTAGTGGGTTCATACTCTTTAATCTTGCAATGACTTTTGCAAACTTCTAGCATAACTCTTCCACCCATCAAGCCTTTCCAACCTCTCGGGTCTAAACCCTCCTGGTTCGACGACATGAAGATTTGTTTATATCATCGTACACCAGGACACGACACCGAGGCTTGCTATGCCCTCAAGGCTGTCATTCGCCGTTATCTAGAGAAAGACACTCTTCTCTTTGAGGACACTTTCAACCGCCCCGTGACTCCTTCTCATAACCCTTCTACCTCTTCAAACCCATCTACATCTCATCAACCGATTACAACTCCCTCATCACTTTCACCTCCCATCTTTGAAATCAATACCATTCACATCACTACTAGGTCACAAAAGGATAAGGTGAAAGAAAAAGCCACCATTCCTTGGACCTACCCTTTTGTCAATCCACCTCAACTGCCTAAGCCTAAGATTTCTATCCTTGGCGTGCCTCAACCCTCCTCTTCTTCTTCTTCTTCTGGACCAATCCACGACTCCATGTTGAAATAGCTTCACCAGACGCCTGTGAAGATGTCCCTCTACAATCTCATCCAAACCTCACCCCAACATCGTCAGGCCCTCATCCAAGCCCTACAGGCAGTGGAGGTCCAACCTGAGGACCCCCAACCACTTGCTGCCCTTATCCACTCCTTAGCCCCTATCGCCTCCATTACATTCAGTGATTCTGAGATTCCTACATCCAACACGAAAGATCAGGACACTGCCCTCTTCATCACTACCTATATCGATCGAACACGCATTAAACGCATTATGATTGATGGAGGTGCTAGCATCAACATCATCTCCACCCATGCCTTTGATCAGTTGGCTCTTCTCGAGAATTGCATCTCCAAAACTGATGCAATCTTGTGCTCTTTCAATGACACTACTGCCACAACCATTGGCACAGTCATTCTTCATATTCACATTGGTCCACGCACAGTCTCGGAGCTCTTCTACATCATCGAAAGAGAGTTCCAATACAACATCTTGCTGGGCTGACCCTGGATCCGTGCCATGGCCTGTGTCCCCTCCACCCTGCACCGTTGTGTGAAATTTGAGCTTAACAGACAAGTCCACACCATTCCTGCTGACCCTTCGCCCTTCAAAACATGCAACACCACCTACCGTCCAAACGATGTCCTCATCCCTATCAAGCCGTTAACCTCGGCCCTGCCTCCATCTACAGAAGCTTCGACCAGTTCACAACAGGCAGTCGCCCTTACGCCTCCCCTTCAAGCGATGACCACAGATCCCATGGAAGACGTCTTCCAAAGACTTTCATTGGGAGAGTATCACTTGCTGGCTTTAGATATGTTCCAAACTCCACAAGAGTATGGACGTCTTCATCACAGTCCCAGCTATGACCATCGGATAGGGATGATCATACCTTATGGTCCCCCTCACCTCCGCACCAACCTCATCTATGGGGGGCTTAATCAAGCTCCTACTAACGGTAATCCTCTTTCTTCACCCCAACCTTTCACATCAAATTTATCATTTCTTGGCAACCCCACCTTTGCACACACTTACCTTTACAGGTGTGCATGGAAGGGTTTTGGTTTTGGACGCTATGAGCAGGGCTCCCATCAGCCTATCCAATCGCTCAATGATGGGATATCATGACCCTACTCAAGACCCTTTAGACCTTTGTCTTGAACCAATCATTGACCAATCACCTCCACACTCACCTGTTTCACCCCCTTCACCTACAGAGTCAGTGGTTTCCATTCCTCCTAGTTTTTTTTCCATAAACACCATCCGCCTGGACCCCTTGACTTATCAGCTCAATGGGGTGTCCAATTCTCTCCCTCTCATTTTTCCCAGCATGATCGAAGATGAGTCGGCAACCATTCACACTGTTCATTGCGTTGACGATGACGCCATTCTTTCTTACATGGGCACTGACGATTCTTTCATCCAGCGCTCCCTCCCTTCTGAGACCCAGGTTATGTTAAATGAATCAACCATTGACATCAACCTTCCTTCTTCTGATGTTCCTCATGTCTTAAAGATTGGCCAATCTTTAGACGCTCAGGAGCAGCTTGACTATACCCATTTCCTCTCCAACCATAGCAAGGCCTTTGCCTAGACTTACAGTGATATGCCTGGCATCGACCCCACCATCGTTACCCATAACATTGTCACCAAACTAGAGGCTAAGCCTATCAGGCAAAAGCTTTGAAAGATGCATCCCCGCATTGCCCTCCTTGTCAAAGAAGAGCTTCAGTGCCTCCTTTCTATCTCCTTCATCCAGCCCATCGATTATCCACAATGGGTCTCTAACATCATCCCAGTCACCAAGGCAACTGGGGGGATTCGAATCTGCACAGACTATCGCGACCTCAACCTAGCCTGTCCTAAAGATGACTTTCCTCTTCCTAACATCGACCAGCTTGTTGATCTCACGGCCAGACATGAGATGCTATCGCTCATGGACGGGTTTTCAGGATACAATCAAATCCTGATTGCTCCAGAAGATCAGCACAAGACTACCTTTATTACCCCATGGGGGACTTTCTGCTATCGAGTCATGCCTTTCGGCTTGAAGAACGTAGGCGCTACTTATCAGCACGCCATGACCTACATTTTCCATGATCTCCTCCACAAAATCATGGAGGACTATGTGGATGACCTGCTCGGCAAGTCCAAGCTTCGCCATGACCATCTGACCATTCTCAAAATCATCTTTTCTCATCTTCTTTAATACAATGTTCATCTTAACCCCAAGAAATGTGTCTTTGGGGTCCTCTCTGGCAAGCTTCTTAGCTTCATTGTTTCCTTTTGTGGCATCGAGATAGATCCCACCAAGATTCGCGCTATCCTCAAAATGCCTCCACCGACCAATCTCAAGCAGCTTCGCAGTTTGCAAGGGAAGCTCCAGTCCATTCGTCGCTTCATCTCGCAGCTTTCTGACCGCTGTCAACCTTTTCATCATCTCCTTAAGAAGGACGTCATTTTTACATGGGATAAGAACTATCAAGAGGCTTTTGAAGCCCTTAAAAGCTATCTAGTCTCTCCACTAGTCCTCATTCCACCTAAAGACGACCAACCCTTCTACCTTTATATCTCTGCCACCAACCATTCGTTAGGTGCCATGATTGCGCACCGAGACGAGCATCACTGTGAGCAAGCAGTCTATTATATCAGCCAAACACTGGTCGACTATGAAACTCGGTATACCCATATCGAAAAACTCTGTTTGGCGTTAGTCTTTACTGCTACTAAGCTTCGCCACTATCTTCTTAGTCACAAAACCTTTGTCATCACTCACACCGACCCTCTCAAGTATATGCACTCCAAGCCATATCAAAATCAACGTATGGCTCGGTGGCTCATGCTGCTTGCTGAGTTCGATCTCGAATTCATCCAGTAGAAATCTATCAAGGGGTAAACCATCGCTGATCAACTAGCAGATGCCCCTCTTCCTGACAATCAACCTTTGCAGTGTGAATTCCCTGATGAGTCTATCACTGCGCTTTCCTCTGACGACACCACCTATCAGATGACTATGTTCTTTGACGGTTCCAAATGTCAACTAGGTGGGGGTGCTGGGGTTATTCTCATCCCACTCGAAGGGGAGCCCATGCCTTTGTCTTTTAAACTCAACTTTGATTGTACCAATAATATGGCCGAATATGAGGCCTTAATTTTGGGACTCCAGACCGCCCTCTCTCTCAGCATCAAGTCCATCAACATCTTCGGCGACTCGCAGCTCATCGTCAATCAGGTTAACAGTTCATACCTCTGTAAAAATGAAATTTTTCAAAGGTATAAAAACTGTGCTAACATTCTCCTTGCATTTTTTGACCATTTCCTCCTGCAGACTGTTCCTCGATCCACGAATAAGTTTGCTGACACCATGGCTTCTCTTGCTTCACATATCCCATCTTCCTCATCTACATCTAGACTTTTTGTCACGGTGGATCGTGTGCTGTTGCCTTCATATATCTCTTCTCACATTCATCATGTCAACACTATAGACCCTAGTCCACAAGATGCTTGGTATAAGCAACTTGTAGACTTCTTATCTTTCTCTATCATTCCTCCCAACCTCTCTAGTAATGCATGACAAGCTTTTATCAAGCGTACCACTCGCTATACCATGCTAGGGGGTCTTCTCTATAAGCGAGGCTTCAACGGCCTCCTTCTTCGCTGTCTCACCTCCACTGAAGCATCCCAAGCCATTCAACAAGTCCACGACGAGATTTGTCGCAGACATTTCAGTGGGAATTCGGTTGCCAAGCGCATCCTTTATTTGGGCTATTATTGGCCTACCCTTCATCAAGACTGTAGTGACTATGTTCGGCATTGCATCAAGTGTCAGCAGCACTCTAACTTGCTTCATCTTCCTAGTCACACCTTACAAATCGCTCAGGATTTTTGGCCTTTTTCTCAGTGGGGTTTAGATCTCATCAGTGAGATTAACCCTCATTCATCTCTTCGTCATCAATCCATCATCATAGCCACTGAATATTTCACCAAGTGGGTGGAAGCTATTCCTCTCGCCTCCACAAAAGCCGACAAGATCATCAACTTCATCACCACCCATATTATCTGTCGTTTCGGTGTCCCTCATAAAATCATCATCGATAACGGCAAGTCCTTTAAAAACAAAACTGTCCAAACATTATGCGACTCATTCGGCATCAAACTCAGTTTTTCTTCGCCTTACTACCCACAAGAAAATGGACAGGCTGAGGCTTCCAATAAAATTCTCACCAAAATTCTCATGAAAGTGGCCAGTGACACAGGCAGGGATTGGCACATTCACATTCCCTTCGCTTTGTGGGCTTACCGCACTAGCATCTGAACCTCTACGGGTGCTACCCCTTTTTCTCTCATGTACAGAACAGAGGCTATCTTACCTCTCAAAGTACAGATCCTGTCTCTCCACATTTCTCTACATGATATTCTTTCCAATGATGACTTTCATCAAGATCTCTTAGCTCAACTTGAGTTACTTGACGAACGTCGTCTTGCTGCCCTTAATCATTTCCATGTCTATCAACATCGCATCAAACGCACCTATGACAAAAATTTGTGAGAACGAGATTTCAACATTGGAGACCTCGTCCTCAAAGAGAATCAACATGTGACCAATATGGAGCGAAGTAAACGAGGCAAGTTTGCTCCTAATTGGCTCGGACCTTTTATTATCACGCACAAGTATGGATCAGGGACTTATCGTCTGTCTTCTCTTGATGGACGCCCAGAACCTGAGCCTCTTAATGCGTTGCATCTACGACCGTTCTACTGTTAGTCGAGTATTCGTCCACTTGACACTTAACTTGAGCTCGTCCCTTGAGTAATCCCCATCCTCTTAATCCTACTTCCTTTCAACCCTATTCCTCTTAACAATTCCTATAACCCTTTTATGATGTATGAATGTTTTGTCCTCATAAAAGGGAGCCCTTGACCTTCTATAATCTTGTCCACGACTCACATTTCTGTCAAAATAAATCAAGATGTCATAATATCCATGGTCACTATATCAATATCAAAATCAAAAAGTAGACTACTCCCTCGAAGGATAGCTGTACTATCATTGCTGTAATTAATAGACTGCTCCCTCGAAGGACAGCTATTCAAAAGCCCTTTTATTAAACAAAAATCTAGACCACTCCCTTGAAGGATGGCTATGACTCAATCTAGCAATAAACAACACTATTTTAGAAGCTTCCCGCATTGATCAGCTTCACAACTGACCACCAAGCAAATGACATCTCTATGCAGGCTTCCCGCATTGATCAGTCTGCGCTAAAATTTTTAAAAAAAATAAATAAATAAAAAAATAAATAAATTGAATGAGTCATGGACTTGACTTATAGTTATTTCAGGGTCTCCTATAAAAAGGGGCATAGTTATTTCTGCTCTTAAAATGGGTTACCCTCTTTTCTCCTCCTATCACCTGCTCAAGGGACTTCGAGCTCACTTTAATGTCGAAGTGATTCGATTACCGCTCTAACATAACCATGGTCAACGATGTCATGCATGAATGGCGCTCTTGGTTCTCATAACCCTTATCTATGCTATCTTTTTGGTCCTTGTCAATGAAAGAGCAATAAGCCTTTCACATATCTTTCACTTTGGTCACCTTTAACCAAACCTTTTTCAACTAAAACATTCTCAGACCAACAACTCGACAACATGACATTATCATCATCCTTGTCCTTTTCACATAGTTTCTATGGACACCAGTACATATGGAAACTATCGACCAGACTCAATTTATGTTAAGCATAAACCAATACTTGCTGAAGCATAAATAAACCTTCATTCATTTTTAGCATACATCCATCACGACTATGGAAACTTGCTAGGGATGAAAGCCTTTTGATCAATTCTACAGAATACACCATCTATAACATCATCTTATCCTCATCTTCCCCTCATCATTTTGACACTTGACCACATTCAGTCATTGACCAATCTCTTCCATTTGTCCGAACTACATTGGTCTGAGGCCCTATGACCAGGGCTATGTAGGCAGCACTCAGATACCACATCCTTTGAGGTTAGCTCGACCACCCCCGTTTGTTCGTCTCCTTGATGGACAAACCTTCTCTTCTGTAACTTTGATCAAGACCAATCATTTTCTTTGACCATTCCTCCCTTTTAGGGAGAACTACATTGGCCTGAGGCCCTTCACACAAGGGCTATGTAGGCAGCACTCAGATCACATGATGTTTTTTGAGGTTAGCTCGGCCACATCCTTTCGTCCATCCATCCACCTTGACCCATGACCATTAGAGATCATGCCTATCTCCTCCGACCTCGATCACTTCCAAGACATTATTGCCTTGGTTGTTTTTGCGTGTATGCTACCTCACGACTGGTTAGCAGAATTGTCCGCAGACACTTTTTTTTGACCCTTCGCAAGTATAGGATCGCGAGCCAGTTGATCCCTACTACTTGTGACTTTTTCATGTTTCTGGGAGCACTTCTTGAGCCTGAGATATTGGAACATGATGACCATTTAGAGTTTCATCTTAGATTGAGTGACCCGATCAGCAGAAAACTAAATGCTGGGACACAGTTATTTTAATTTTAACACTCCTCGACCCTTGACCTGCGACACTTTTGACCTGACCATCTCGTGCAGTGGTATGTATGCAATCATGACTTTTGTAGCGTTCACCCTCACCCCTTTTTCATCCACTCTTTGTCAAATCAACACCCGATTCTTGGTTCCCTTCCCTCGACTCCTGCTTTGAGGGGGAATACCTCATCCATAATCGGGGCAACCTATCTTTTTCTTATTTTGTCTTGCAGTTCATTCAAACAACCAACGAGATGAAATCAACCTTATCCCACACCTGGGGCAATCACTCCTTTTTTTGTCTTACAGTTCATTCAGAACAACCAACAAGACAAAAAGGGGCAAATGTAGACACCGAAATCATGTCAACTCCCCTGGTCATCCCCCATTTTATTCTTCTTCTCCTATTTAACTCTTGTCGATCACTTTTTCTTACCAGCCTTGACCTTGGCAGCATGTAGCAATGAGCAGAGAGCTAAAAGCTAGACTCTGTCTTCATTATACATCTGCCGACGACGATCGTTATCTGGTCGATGTCGTCGACATCGATACTTTTCGGCCAACGTCGGCAATCCTGCTGACGTCAGTCACCTTACCGTTATTCATTATCAATTATCATTCAGTTCCCAATCGGTTTCCCAGACGGTTATCAAACCGTCTCTCGAACTATCCCCTGGCCTTCATCAGCGTCCACTGATCAATCCTGAACATGAAGAACAGAACTAATCAATCAGAATTCTAGAACTCTGACATCCACAGACTCTTACAATCAACACTCTCGCGATCAACTGACTCCAGCATCCACCAACTCCAGCATTCACTTCAATCCAGCACTGCACAGACGCTTCAACAACTTTGACTATGGCTTTCATCACGTCTTCTGACAGGTAAGTATTTTCTTTGTTTTTTTTCATTTCCTTCTGATTATTAGTTGTTCATTATTTCTGTCATCCCGAATCTTCAAACCACAGACCCAAGTTCTGAATCTCTCCTTTACATCCCTGCCCACTATCCGAATCCATAACTCAGTCCAGACTCGACTAAAACCCCCAGACTCTGTCCAAACCCAACCTTACTTTGCCCAGACCCTATCCTGACCTTATCTCGATTCCATCAGACCCTATCCCGAACTTGTCAAGACCCTGTCTCGACTCTCCCAGACCTTCTGCAACTCACCCAGACTCTATCCAGAACCTGCCCCGACCGACGCCGGTCACTTCCCTGACCGACGACGGTACCTCAACCGACATCGGCACCTTCCCTAACCGACGTCGGCACCACAGAGACCGACGCCGACGACTGTGCAGAATAGTGCCGCTTATCAGGTACGCATTTTAATTTTCTATCATTTATTTTTGTCATTTTCTCTTTCATTATCTACTTTCGTCAAATATTCCATTTTTTTATCAGTGGGTTGATATCCTTCTAGGAAGTCTTCATACTTTCGGGATCGGGCATTCGCCTGACAGCCCACCATATCCTTTGACTAACGTTTTTCCGTGTTTCAGTCTTTTCTTCTTCACAGGTGTCATTCCTCCACAGCTAAAGAGGAGAATCTTCCAACGTCTGATTTCGGTGCGCATAACTTTATCAGGTACTTCTAGCCTTGACCATTTCTTTTAGTTTCTTATTTCTTCTTTGAATGTAGAAAGCAATTTTGCATAGAAACAGGTTCTTCACATTACCTTTATTTTTGATAAGTCCTTAATGTTCTTTACATTACTTGGGATGTCATACTATGCTCTTATAGTTTCTACCCTATCTGCATGTTGATTGGCCTCTCTTGGCATTAAATAGATGTCAAAAGCCTCAAAGTATTATAATAGGTCCCAAACCTTGTACTTATATTCCTTTAAGAGTGGATTTTTTTTATAAAATTCTACCCTCTCACCTAATATACTACCAATTCATTGTCTCCTAAGGCTTGTAGTAGATTGATACCTCCCTTCTTTACCCATTGTAGCCCATAAATTATGGATTCATACTCTATTGTGTTGCATGTATAGCTGAATTAGAATCTTATGGTAGAAAAATATATTTGCTTAGAAGGAGAGATAAGTATGACACATAATCCACTTACATTCTTTTACCTAGAACCATCGAATAACAAACCCCATACTCCATCATTATCTTGGCTTGGGTTATTAAGGGCTGGTATGACTACCTTTTATCTACTCCCCACTCATTAAGAAATAGGTTTGATATGCCCTCAACTGGCTCAACTAGATCTTGATCGTTTGGGTGTTCATATTAATCAATAATAGTATTATTAACATTGGATAAATAAGGCATATAGGAATATAAATGGAACCTAAAGATAATCTCAGATCTAATGGTGACCTTGGTTCTATACCTAGTTCTAAATACCATATAAGACCAATAAGAATATAGGTAGCCTCCTATCTTGGTAGTGAAATACCTAGATAAATGTAAGGAAAAATAAGGGGGGAAGTCAACCAAGTCTACCACATCTTAGGATATAGTACAACTGGGATAAGTATATATGATAAGTTTCAAATCTTTGAGCACACCAACTAGGAGACCCATATAATTGTAAGACTCCCTTAGAATTAGGGTCATAGCTTACTCCCAGCTTGTCTACAATAGAATTATCATGATAGATGTACTATCCCCACTATCTATCATATAATTATGTTATAAGGAGTCTCCTATTATAATATAAAAATATAAAGGAGGGGGTTTGTTTAATGTGGATGGTTAAGGATCAATAATCTAACTATTATTGGTTAGGACTACACTCACTTTTTCTACCTACTTGTCTAAGATGTGGAGTTTGGAAAACTCTTCTTAGAGGAGATGTTTTTCTCCTAGAATAAGAAATGTGTCCCACATTGGTATGGTGACATGAGCCTTAGTCATTATGTCCACAATGTTGATGTTAGGGATAATAGACTTTGATTACAAATTAAGAGCAATATTACTACTTGAAGCTTGAGTGAACTAAGGTATGAATGGATGCTTATTATTCTACCCCCTGTCATTATGAAATTTTTTAATTACTAGAGTTTTAGGCAATACGTATCTATCATTAGTATCTTGGGGTGGTTATGATGATGAAAGAGATACTCTCCTAAATTCTAAGTCACCATTTACTGTCCTTATTTTGGCCATTATATTAGCTTTAATAGTACTACCCATCTTAATGCACCTCCAAGCTGATTGACTACACATTATACAAAATAATTTTCTCCTTATTTAAAGTTGATAAAGGTAGTCTTAGATTTTGCATGACCCCCACTCATTCATTTTTGATTTGATATTTAATATTGAGTCATGAAATGGATCTCTCCATGTTGCACAAAAGGGTATTATTTGTGTTGTGTAGGAGGCTGACTATATTTCATAGGAGGAACTTGATTATCCTACATAAAATAAGTCTAATAATCACCTTCACTTGGGATGATTGACTACTCATGAGATTTACCCCATTATTTAATCCATTAGCCATATTGAGCATAGTTATTTTGAGTAGGAACTAGTGCTCTATAAGTGCTAGTATAATTAGGTTTAAAACTATCATAGGGCCTTGTTTGAGTGATCTATCCTTGACATTATGAATTAGGTCGATATGAAGGCCTACATAACTGATAAGACTAATAAGGAGCTTGATAAATATCTTGGTATGGTCTAAGGGATATAAGTCTCTACCTCTCCATTACCACTATCTTGTTGCTTTGTGCCTTGAATAGCCCTTGAAGTTTAACCAATCTATCTACCTAACTAGCATCTGCCTAATCATGGTTGGTTGGAATTGGTATAGGGGAAATGGTAGGAATATATGGTTATATCTCTAGGAAAAAAGGCATGAGGGGCCTTGGTGTAAGTTTTCCTACATATATGAGATATTTTTATACCCTTATTACCCCTTTATAAGCATCAAGTAGTGTGTTTCAACTCATCGATTGTATCATGAATGCTAAATCAGAATTAAGGACTCTCAAATATTATAAAAAGTCATAGTTGGGAGTGGGTTTAGATACTATTGTGATCCCAACCCAATTTTTCTAAAACCTATAGTTAAATTCCACCATGAACTCTTGAGGATCCTTTTGATTGTGGTCATTTTCTCTACTAGGGACAAGTGGTCACTTCTATCCTCAAAATTCTTACATAGGTTCTCCCCAAACTCATCCCAAGTGTTGATAGATGTAGGTGGTACACCTCTATACCATTGAAGTTCCTTACCTCTCAATAATGTATGTATTACCCTCATTACTATATTTTATTGTATCACATTATGTATTAAGCAGAGATTGGTTATGTCTATAATGTGTTCAATAGGAGTGGTAGATTTTTATCTTATAAAGTATGAAAGACTTATAATTAGTAGGGATATCATCAAATTAGTTTAGTTTCAGAGGGATACCACCATTATAGGTCACAAAGGCTTGGTTTCTAAGCCTAGCCATTAGGGTTTTAGGAGTTGCAACAATACTCTATTGAGTAGTATTAGGAGAAGTAGGGGGTGTAGGATAGGGGTTAAACCTAGGGTACCTCTTCCTCATAGAAAAATCCAAGGATAATTCAAAAAATAATCTTCCTTACCTTTTTATCAAGACCTTATGACTACTTTTGGCATGAAATTTGAATGTAAATCTTCCACTAGAGTGATTGAAGCTCCTTGAGATCGCCAAATGTTATGATTAGTTAATATAAATTACATGAATTTTGGTCCCACTAAACATGCCAAATACTATTATTAATATATATTAGACCCTTAAGGTAAGGGTGTTTTAGAATCATCTCATCTAGATGATACAATTGGATCACCTCTAGGTGTGGGTAGCCTAATAAGTGAGATGAACATCTAGTTTTGGAGCTAGTTCCCCTAATACATCATCTAGGCTTAGTTCTTAAACCTACTACTTATAAATGAAAAGAGATATAAATATGCATGAAACAAACATAAGCTATGGGAGGTGATGCACCAACATGTTGTGTCCTCTCTATTTGACCCTTCAATAACACTTGTGAACAAGACAAGGACTAGTTACTAAACCACTCTCTCCAAGAGACTCATAAGAATCCATGATTCACATGGAGGATATGATAGATGATTACAAATTAAGGGTCATGAATGGGAGGTATATTTAAAGACACTTATAATTAAATTCTATTCCAAGTAAAATCAACAACACTCTAGCACACCATATGACATGTATATAATAATCTCTTAATGACTAGGTTATAAATATGGACCTATAAAGGAAGATATGACTCAAACACTTTTGTAAAACAACAAGTATATAACACACTAAACTAACATGGATAATTTATACTAGTCCTTATATTAATTCAAAGGTTATAGGGTATAATTTGGGGAATGTTTCTTCATACCCAATTGAGGGATGCATACAATAGCCATTGACCCTCAATTTATAGAATATCGAAAGGAGAGGGAGGGATAATGTGGCATTGAGTTATGGAGGATAGATCATGATGATCCTCATTAACTAAATAATCATATACAAACATGAATATAGATTAGTAATAATTTTATGACCTATTAAATACATTGCTTAATTTTTAAAATGTTCTTCAATGAGGCCTTAGACATAGAGGTGTGGTGGATGGTCTATTTTGGTTATAGTTGACCCCATGAAGATGCCATGCATATTGTAACTACTCCATAACTCTTTGTCATGAAATGGGAAATAATTGACTCATTATGAGAGATAGTTAATCACTTGAACCTTTTCATTACTCACTTGGCTACCACCCTCGATGAAATTCTTAGTCCATTAATGCATTTTTCTCCTACTAGGTGGGAGACCTTAGACTTAGAGGATTTTAGGTGAGTGATGAGTCTAATAATGAATATATGAGGCTGGTATAATAGTGTTTCTTCCCATGAGAGTCTCATCACCATGGTGTTAAGCTTTTAAACATTCCTTCTTTGATTCAAATGAAGGTCATCTCCTCAAATAGGTTGAGGTCTACTCAAGCTTATAAACACCATTGTGGGAGTTTAAGAATGATTTTTTTGAAGATCACCCTACCTATACATAGGCTAAAGAGCCCTTTCTACTCATTCAAGAGCCTCAAAATTCTTGAAAAACAAACCCAAAACTAGACACCAAAATCCATTTTCTTAAATATTTGGTAACACACATGAAAAATTTATGATTTACATAGGGAATAAAAGACTTTTATGTGATTTAATGATGTTTTAATGATGTATCATGGTTTTTAGAGTTATCAAGAATAGTATCATATCCATCAAGCTCTCCATTAGGGTTTTTGAGGGTTTAGAGTGGCATACCATCTTAATGATGGTTCATAGAGTATAAGCCTTAAATTTCAAACTTAATTCCATGAATTTTGATCACATAAACCCCAAAAAATCTTGCTAATAGGTCCTAGTCTCATGCATCTTGTATGATGAGCTCTAAGTAAAAGTTGGCAGTCCTCATGGTTTCACTAGGCATTCTAGCTATGCTAATAGTGTTAAGGATCACTCATAGAGATGCTCCCATAAAATAAACTTTCTCTACCCTAGATAGGAAGTGAATAGGGTTCCCATAATTCCCCTAAGATAATTTTTACCCATATATATTTCCATGTAGGATATGAGCACTTGAAATGGTATCTTGAAATGACAAACTAGGGTGGTAGAGTTAGAGGGAAGTAATTAGGCCAAATTAACACTTTCCCTATCTTATTATACCTAAAAAACCTTTATTAAGACCTATAAAACCATACTAAATCATTTTTTCCCTTATATATGGTTGAGTAACTTGATATGTCACAATAGTAGAGGTGGGGATCTAAGGGCTTAAGAAGTGTTTTAGGCATGATAAGCCTGAATTGAGCCTCAAGACCTTAAGCCACTTATAGTTGCATTAGAAACTTCAAGGTACTCTTAACACCATTTTATATTAATTCCTAACCTTTTTCTCAATCCTAAAATGGTTCATACCACACCTGTCTCATTCTTATCTTCTAGGTCTATAGTGACCATCCTTGGCTTAGTCTAAGTGTTTGGACTAGTTGATGTTAGAGACCTAAATGTTCTATATACTTATTTACTTAGTGGTAAAGGAGTTGTAACCTAGAATAAAATTTAATTTATATATTTTAAAATAGTTATTAAGGTTTTATTCCCCTTCTTCCTATATTAACATGCTCTCCTAGTGACACACACATAGGCCTAGGTGTTATCGATTTAATAGTTTTGGGAATATTGGAGTCTTATTCCTAATTTAGTTAAGGGACTAAGTTAATTAAATAAATAAATAAAATTTAAATAATTAATATACTAATTTTTATAATTTAATTGTAATTTTAACCTTTCTAAAAATATTTAAAAATATATTAAAAATAAGACTTAGCTAGAAATAGATTAAGACAACTGAGATAGGGTCTATAATTCACTGTGCAGGACTAGGATAGTGTCACAAATCAAGATCTAGCCTTAATTTCATGAAATTATAGGAGAACTAAAATAAGACACCCTAGGGTCTAGTTCTATATTCTTCTTCTACCACTATTATTCTCAAGGCCTGAGCTTTTTGGGTTTTGTCTATTATCTCTATGTGAGCCTACCTATGGAATTTTGGATGTTAGATGCCTATGGAAATATCTGTAGATCTGATTTAATCTTCAAACCCTAGACCCCATAATGAGTTGATAAAATTTTAAAAAGAGGAGTTTTAGTGTGTTTAAGATGAATTAAATGTGTATCCATACCCCTTGTGTGGGCACACTACCTACATACCAATACTTTGAAGAGGGATCAAGCCATATGTAGTTATCCCCCTTGATGTGCTTTATGTAATAGTGTGTATAAATATGCAAAATGCTAAAATTGGGAATGCTTGACGTGGTTAGGTATTGGTGTAATGGTTTTAATAAGCTTATAGTTGTATTGGATGTCTATATAAAGAGAATAATGAAATATACCTAAGTAGTCTTGCTTGCTTTGTGATATTTTCCAACCCCTTATATATGAAATTTGAATGGGATTTTATAGAGATATGTTAGTCATAGGTAAAATTTATTCATGTTAGGATAACAAAAATAAGGATAAGAACCAAAAGGAAATTACCATTAGGTTTAAAAATGCACTTGGATAGGAGCACTAGAAATAGACACCCTGGTGTCTAGTGCTATAGTCTAAGTTGGATGCTATTGTCCTGAGGGTAAAAGACCTAGGGGGATGGAATTATCATAGGAAAATTAGCTATGGGGAGGTTTAATTATTGTTTGGAAGGTTATAAATGACTGGGAATCAATGAAAAGGTGCCTAGAAGGGTCATGAGAGCAAGTAAGAGGGACCTATGGGTAGGGTGTCATAAGCCATACTCAAGTAACAATTTTCACATTTTATATGACTACATTCCCCCTCCCCCCCCCACTTTATTTTAGTGATGCAACAAATAAAAATACCTAGATAAATGAAAAATAGAAAGTGTACCTAAACTTACCTGTAAGGGTGAAGTTCATGAAGCTTTGTGATGTTGGGTGTGCATAAAGAGACCACATTGTGAAGTGTAAATCTAAAAGAAAAAATAAAGAGTAGTCAGTTCTTACTAGATATGTTATATCTAAAATAATAATGTATAAATCTAGGTAAGGGAGAGAGGAAGAGAAAGAAACAAATAGACTTCACCAAGTATGTGAACTAATACATAACCTATTGTGATGCTGAGTGATCATAGATGATGTTGATTAATGCTAGGTATGTGTTATACCAAGAGAAATATCATAAATTGAGTTGAGTGATAATTTACCTAAGAGTGGCTTAATAATACAAAGGCTATCCCTTTGGCTCCATCATTTCCCACTAAGTGAAGCTATATGATCATGTGTGTGTTAATCAATGTTTGGAATATGTGTCCAATCCCTCTAAGTAGGTGGCTCAATAATACAAAGGCTAGCTATTCCTTTGGCTCCGTCATTACCCTATGAAGTGAATTTATAACCTGATATCAATATAATTATGTCATATGAGATGGCTCTTGAAGCCCATGAATGTACTATAATTTGACAATGTGGCATGGATAGCTAAATGTGTGCTAAAAACTAGGCCACTCTTGGCCAAATTAGAAAAAAAGGTAGAGATTAGGCTTATATGAAAGACACTCTAAAACTGGGCAATAGGCTTATGTGGAATCCACTCAATAATGTGGAGGTTAGGATTGTATAAAATCCACTCCAAAATGATGCCAAACACCTGTAGATGGAATAATTCACACAACTACTAAGAATGCCTAAGTAATATACTAAACTTGGAAAAAAAAGGAAGTCAAATGTGCCACGTACATTGGCCCCAATCACTGGTGTCTAAAACATGGATTATAATATAGAAGCTATATTAAATACCTAATATTAAATTGGATGTGAGACCAATTATGACACACATGATCTCTCCTATATCTAGACTCTCTAACAAAAACTATATTAAAGTTGTTGAATTTGAACTAGTCTCTATGTGCAAAATTCTAGCTAAGCTAACCTTTTTACCTATTTCTAGAAAATATGGTATTTTTTTATTTAGATAGGAGCACCAAAATTGGATAGCCTTCTATCTGATGTTGTATTCCAATCTAGGCATTCTTGTCTTATGTTGATTTTGAATACTATTTTGTAATTGTCACTATCCCCCTAGTCTATTCTACCTAGTTTGAAGTCTAGAATTGTTCAAAGTGTTCTAAAAGCTGATTTTTTGATTGGTAGGAGCTTTGATCTCTATGAAAAAACCCTTATTTGTTTCCCTCTCTTTTAAGGGTAGGAATGAAGACCCTGCAATGACTATCCTTAGAAGAAAGAGCCCTAAAAGTGTGTTATGTTATGCAAATACATGATATAACAATGATAATCAATAAGATATCTCAAGATATGACATGGTTTGTATGAGATATTATTAGATCAATAGGAGTATGCCTAGATAGATATAATAATGTAATAACACGTGCAATATAATGAACTAGAACTAAAAACTTTACTTGTTAGTTGTTAGTTGTTAGTTATCAAGGAGGTATGGAGCATGATGTCCATCATGACATCCAAAAAAGAAATATAATTTATGATGTGGATCATGGCATTGTAAATAATTGAAAAGTAAACAAGAAACAATAAATCAAGGCAAGAAGAAATAATCATACAAGAGTGGCCAAAGGGCCAAGCAAACAAGGGATATGGGTACATGTCACTCATATTGGAAAGCAAGCATACAAGGCATGTTCAAATACCATATATACATACAATTGGAAACAAACAAGGTTGACATGAGGGCCACAAGCACATATAAGAGTAAAAATAAAGGACATTGGCAAATTTCCTACGACACACACAATAATAAAATAGAATGACATTAGCAAATGTCCTAAGGCACATACAAGAGATAAAAAAAGAACTAAGAAATGTAATCACATCTAGCTATGTAAAACAAGAAAGGAAGGCATGCAATATACTGGAAATACAATCACATCTAACTAATCATATCAAGAAGTGAACATATGTAAGACATGAAATAAAAAACTAGGTATATGCTAAGAAATACACAAGTTCTATATCCTAGTGAATATCAATAGAGTAATATATGTAAGCTAGTAAGTAATGTACATCAATATGATAGCCAAAGTGTGTGGTGTAGGAATGACATAACTTGGATGGTGTAGTAATGTAGAAGATACCCCCAAGGGGTAGATATATCAATGTATGCCTTGAATGTAGAAGTAGGATTCCCCCTCAATGGGTAGAGTGAAGTAATCAAGGATCTAGAAGTCACTATACACACTCAAATAAGATCAAGTAAAGCATGTTATGTAGATAAATTGACAAACAATAGCATAAAACAAAAAATGTAAGTTGATTATAGTAGTAGAAATGTAGAGCATGGATAATGCATATAATTGAAATGTGTTTAGTATTTTGAGTTATTTGAATATTTTTGTATTTTGAAATATTTGAATTATTCTGGTATTTTTGACATGTTTGAATGTTTTTTTGGATTTTAAAATGTTATTTTGTTTTTGGTATTTTAACATATAAGATATGTACAATCAATCATGAGGAGACTATGTGCAATGAATAATGAGAAACTATGTACAAGTAAGCAAAAAGAAACTATGTACAAGTGAGAAAAAATAAACTTATGTACTAGTGATTTAAAATAAGCAATATGTACACAATGATGTAAAAGACTAGGATGGAGGGAAAAAAGGGTCCAAGATGGAGCTCACTAGGGATGGAGGTGGAGGAAGGGATCAAACCATCAGCAAATTCTTCAATATCATCATTATAAGTATCATCATATGCCATAGATTATGTATGCATGGTGGCTATCTCCCAAGGTGTCAGTAAGATCTATGTTCTTTGTGTAGTTGGAGATCTATCACTCATAATGGTGTCATCTTGTCAATAAAAAACTAAAGATTTCTCTAGTGGTGAAGATGTTGAGTCTCCTCTAGGACATTAAATTTTGGTAGTAGATGGATTTGGTGGAAGTGGTGAATCTAGTGCTAGTGGTGATGTAATCTAAATAATACCCTAAACCTATAGTTTATCTAATCTCCACTATAAATTTGTAAATGAATTTGTATCATGGCTTGTGATCCTATGAAAAATATAAAATAGGTGATCATCTTGCCATGATAACTTGCGAATAGGTTTGTGTGATACTATAGGTATTCTAATTAATCCATGATCAAGTAACATTTGTAGTATAATCTATGGTTGATGTTGTGTACTAATTACCTGAATCTAAATGACAAGATCTATATCCATATAGGTAACCATGTGAACTGTATATGCCAAGTGTTCTATTTATGGCCATGAATGTGGAGTGTAACCTAAGAGTGTAGTGAGAGGTGTTAAGAGTGATGTAGGATGTGTAATTAGAGCTCTAGATCCATCTCGGTACTTTCTTGGGCCAACTAGTGTAAAACTCAATACACATAAATAGTCATATGTGAGTGTGTGTATCGTATCATCATCTAAAGTAGATTAGGAATTTTGTATCAGCATCATATAGATAGGGTAACTTAGAATTTACCAAAAGTAATAACTATGATATGAGAATCTCATCAAATATAGTAGTAGAATATGGTGGTGTTGTGATAATATCTATAATTGTTAGAGTAACTATAGAATAAACTAGTACTACTAGAAATGTTGTTATTCATAATATAATTGTAATAGGTGTAGGAATAGTGATTAATGGAATAACTAGAATGGTTGAAGTTGTTATGACTAGCTAAGTATATGGAGCTAAGGACATAACTATGAGTGAAGGAGAGTGAGATGTGTTATTATATCCTACCTCATATGTATGTATCTAATCAAGAGAAATGTGATGAGGTGGTGACTAGACTATGATATGAGGTGTCCCATCTAGTGAAATAGTCAAAGATGACTCTGTAATTTGATAATATCTAAAGGGTGAGTTATCTATTGGTAATATGTATTGGTATCTTTCATGGATAAAATTAACACATCAATGAAGAGTAGAAGGAACTACCCCCATAACATGTATCCAAGGTTGTCTAAGTAAAATATTATAATGAAGAGGTCTTGACATGACATACAGTTATGTAAAAAAGGTTTTTGGCCTAAAATGGTGGGGCCAAGTTATGTATGGAATTATGTATACCAATGTCTACCATGGTATATAATAAAATCCTCTAATATAATTATATGATTTTTGTATGGATGCCATATCTATGCCCATGGTTTATAAGAATGTAATCTTACATATATTAAGTTCAAAACCACTATCAACTAGAATTCTCTTAATTACACTAGTTTTGACTTGAGCTTGTATGAATAGTGGTAAATTTTGATCAATAACTATCTGAGATGACATGTCCTCACAATAAAAAGAAATAAGATCTTTTATAGTTTTCAAGGTGTTAACCACTAATTCAAAATAATAAGGCTCTAAATTGATAGGCATAGAAGTCTGATTGAGTGCTTGATAAATAATGTCCTTAAACACATTGTATTTTTAAAGTAGTTCTAACATGGAAATTTTAGCTAATGTGTTTCTCAAATAATCAATAATATCATATACCTTGTGTGGATCTGCTTGTGTGGGTGGGTTGGTTCTAGTACAAAAAGGAATATGAGGATGGTGGGGTTCCTGACTAGTTGGGGGAGGCATGGTAGCACGTTGAGTAACAACTCTAACTTGATTATCTACTATCTATATATGAATAATAGTAGATATGGGAGGAGAGTGAAAATAATTGATAGGTTGAGGTGGTGTAGGGATAAAGGGTGTCAACTGGGCTCTTTGGTGATAGGTAGTGACCTGGGGAAGAGTAAAATGGACCATGAAAAATAAATTAGTATGAGACAAAGGCTCAAAGGGAGGTAAGGCAAGAGGAATCTTAACATCTAAAACAATAACTCTTTTAATATCATCCCATATTATAAAATTAAGAATGAAATGCAAAGAATAAATCTTTGTACTAACATATGGTAAAATTCATCATTCATGTACATGATAGGACCGAGTATGTTCTCCTTATTATTTGTAAATAATGCAAGAAATATGTGTAAATAAGTGAGATCCAATTTTGTTAGTGTGAAGTCTGATTTTCAGATTCAAGCAAACAAAGTGATATAGTATATGCATCTAGGGTTTTTTTAAATGATTATTTTTAAAATTTACTATGGAATTTTAAAATTTAAGGTGAATTTATGATTTAAATATGCAAGTAAAAAAAAATGGAAAATTCTTGATTTGAAAGGACCTAGTGTATACAACTAGGATTTGGGAGAAAATAATTTTTTAAAAATTAATATCAAACTTTAAATTTTTTAAGTGAATTTATGATTTAAATATGCATGTAAAAAATTCAAAAAATATTCAAAAAATAAATGAGTTTACCCTAGGGTTTTTATTCACCAACAAAGTAAGTTGGGTTCACTAAATGATTTAACAGTTTTGAGAATATTGGAGTCCTATTCCTAATTTAGTTAAGGGTCTGAGTTAATAAAATCAATAAATAATATTGTAATAATTAATTTACTAATTTATATAATTTATTTTTAATTTTAACCTTTCTAAAAATAGTAACAAATGTGGAGAAAATAAGATTAGCTACTAAGATGGATGAGACAAGGTCTAGAATTTTCTATTCCAGAGTAGGATAATGTCACAAATTAGGATTTGGCCTTTGTTTCATGAAAGGATAGGAGCACAAAAATAAGACACCCTGGAGTCTAGTACTATAGTACTCTTTTGACACTATTTTCCTCGAGGCCTGATCTTTCTATGTCTTGTCCACTATCTCTGTGTGAGCCTACCTATGAAATTTTGGATGATGGATGTCTATTAAACTCCATGTAGATTTGATTTAATCTTCAAACCCTAAAATCCATTATGATTTGATAAAATTTGAGAAATAAGGGGGTTAGTGTGTATCCATACCCTTTATGTGGTCACACTTCCTACATACTAATATTCTGGAAGAGGGATCAAGCCATATGTAGTTCTGCCACTTGATGTGTTTTGTGCAATATTGTGTATGAAGATGAAAAATGTTAAAACTAGGTGTGCTTGAGGTAGATAGGGACTAATGTAAGGGTTTTAATAAGTTTGTGGTTTTATTAGATGGATATATGTAGATAATAGGGAAATATACCTGAGTAGTCTTGCTTGTATTCTTTCTTGCTTTGTGATATTTGCCAACCCCTTATAAATGAATTTGGAATGGGCTTTTATAGACATCTATTGGTCATGGGTCAAATGTATTCATGTTAGGATAAAAAGAAGGATAGGAATCAGAAGGAAATGACCATTGGAGATAAAAAATCACTTGTACAGGAGCACCATAAATGAACACCCTAGGGTCTGATGCCATAGTCCAAGTTGGGCGCTATTGTCCTAAGGGTACGAGACCTAGGGGATGGAATTGTCATAGGAAAAGTAGCTTGGGGGAGGTGGAATCATTATCTAGAAGGATAAAAATGATTGGGAATCAGTGAAAAGTGCCTAAAAGGGTCATGAGATCATGTAAGAGGACCTTTATGATGGGTTGAGTGTCATAAGTCATACTCAAGTTACCAATTTTCACATTTTATATGACTATAATTATGAACCCTAAGTCAAGCCTTAGCAAATATATTAACCTAACTCTATCTTAGAGCATTTTGAAGGATATACAAATGGAAAACACCACTATAGGACCCATTTTCACATGGTTTATATCCCTTTTCATTCAGACCAGCTAGGTATTCCAATTGACTAGGCAGACCTATATGCATTAAGCTAACTATATATGCAGATTTAGGGAGTCTTAAGTTAGCTTGTTTAATTATTCATTAATGTTTTCTTATTTTTCAAAAACATAACCTCTATATTATAATTTTTTACTTGAGATCTCTCTTGCATGTGTATATGGTATTTCACTCCCAAAGTTGGAGTCAACATGCCTGTAGTCCTATAGGTGGTGATTAGGGGAACTTGATTGTAGTGGAGAGTTCCCATAAGTTAGTGAGAAATAAAAATGTTTTGTATTCCATACATGAAACATATTTAGATTCATTTTAAAATTAGTAGCCTCCCTCAATAAAATTATATTCACAAGTATATAGCCTTCTTTTATATCTACCTAGGCTCAAGTGTACATGGTGGTTAGGGGAAAACTCTTTAAAAGCTGGGCCTGAGCTTGACCTTATAGACTTCTCATTAGCCTATTAACTATAGTTATATCCTTGGTTTAGCTTCTTCTCTCATAATTCCATTGGCCTTTTATGGCATTATATAACTTTTGACCATACTTACACACATAAGCTTAGACATTAGGCCTTACACCTAGAGGTGTATTACACTATCCTTTTAGAGTTGTGAGTCTAAAATTAAAAACTCCTTATGAGGTGAAAATATCTTGGTGAACTCATTACATGATATATCTTTTGGGAGACCTCATGTGGATTGTTACTCTTCATTCAATAAAATCTATTAAGACTTTAAACATCCCTATTTAGATACTCAATAAAGCAATGCAATTGAAGCTAATGAATCATGCATATTAAGGGATAAATTGAAACCTAGGAGTCTACTAAAACCTTGCTAAAAGGATTATGAATGTATTTAGATCTAGTTCATGGGTTTTGGTCTTGAAGGCCATAAAGAGCCTTATTTTTTTGGAGAGAGGGGCTCTTCAATATGCCTAAATCACTCCAAACACCTGAATAAGACACCATTAATACTTTTATTTTGAAGATTGATTGTCATAGGACAAGTTAAATCCTTCTTGAAGATTATTTCCTTCTTTCACATGGTTTATGTTGAGAATATTGAAGGGGATCTATTCTAAACAAAAGGTGACCAAGTGAGGTATGTGAGGAACTTGGAAGAAGCCATAAAAACTTGCACTAATTATTTTCATGCTATTTTCCTTCATGAAATATAGAAACTCTTATACATGACCTATAATATTCTAACACAAGGATAATATGTGTTGATATGTCCTTAATAGTACTATTCTAACATTATCATAAGGGTTTAAAACACTTAATAGGCCTTTAGATACTTTTATCTATGTTTAGGCTATCACAAATATCTCAAAATTTTCATAAATCTAGTTGTATCTGATCTTATGGGGTTTGTAAAGGGCTCAAAAACACCATAAAGTCTTAGTGATTATTCATAAATCTTAGGGACTTGATCTACAAACCAATACTACTAATTTAAATCCCATTAGGGATTCTACCTTTGGCTAAGATATTTTGCTCTAACTCCCCCTGTACGTACCATAAAATCTATCTCAAACTAGCCATTGTGAGCATGCCAAGGGCTCAATGGATATCTCATTGCCACTTATACATTTATTTTCACGCTTGGGACATGAATCCCTCTCCATTATTCATTCAAGAGATCCTACATAATATTTTTAACCTCCTCTAACTCTGATGTATCTGTACAACTCTATATGAGTCCTATAAACACCTATAAAACATCATTTTCTTGCATTTTCTCAGGTCTACAATCTTGAAATTCCATTGGTGGGAAACATGAGGGAAATGAGGATTCAAACATATTTAAAAAATAGATATTATGGATGGAGTGAACTTGAAAGGTCATTTTTCACAAGTGTGGGCCCCTTTGTGGAGGATCAAAGGTGTTTGACTACTATAAATGCTTCCTTTTGAATATAAAACCATCTTAAAAAGATATTATGATGACACTAATGCCATTTTGAGATATTTTATCTCTTGATAATGTATCAATGATGTCTCAGGGGTCATAAAAATACAATTCTCATGGTTTAAACACCCTTTAAAAGGTAGAATATACATAATTTCAAATGAAACATCAATTGGGGAAAAAATAACTTAACATTTACTAAATAATCTTAAATTATTCTAAGACCTTACATATAGGTCATCATCTTTCTTCAAATTAACACATAATCCCTTGAATCTTCCCCTATTTATGTAGGTTTTTAGGTATGTTCAAATGAGCATATGACTGGCTATGGGTTGTAGTGTGCTAGATCACCTTCCATGAGTCTATTTAAACCATAAGGGCCACCTTAAGTCTTATTATATACTCACATACATGATTATCACAAAATTATGCATTGACACAACTTCAAACAATATTATATGGGGTACACCTTAAGTATTTTGACATGACTCAATACATGAACTTGTTGCCTCACTTCCTAAGGATAATTGACCCTATCTTTAGCTATCAAGACATTTAAAAGATACAAGAAGATGACCAAGGATAATCTCAAGTGTCTATTAGGTATAGGTTGACCCTTTATAAGACCAAGGGTAGAAATATTTCAAAATTATATAAGTTATTTTGATGAATCATACATTGAAATATTTTAAGATAGAGTATAATCATCCAATCTCAATACTCTATGATAACACTAACACAATAAATATTTTGAAGAATTAGATTATACACTCTAAGACAAAACACATTTCCTATCAAGTATCACTTCTTGAGAGAATAGGTTGCATAACAACATATAAAGTTAGAATACATTTCCATAAAGAAATAGATAACAAATAGCTTCATGAAGCCCCTCCCAAATTTTTTATTTTGAATTTCTAAGGCATAAATTGGGATTGATCTATATTTCATTTAGTCACTGAATTATTTAAGAGAAGCATTAGTTAAGGGGGAACTCATCGTTATATAAATTTTTTATATCCATTGATAATTTGGTGATTTATATAAAAAACACATCTACCTAGTGTGTTGGTGGTGTGATAAATAACCCAATTAGACTCATATATAAACAAATTAAAGGATAACTTAATAGGGGACTTTACACTTATCTATCACTAGGAGTAGTCACAAGCCAATTCTAAAGCATTCTAAATAAAATACAAATAAAGCATTGTCAATTATGAAATCCAAATCATTAGATGCATACATATAATGAATGATCATAATTTCACAATCATACTAGGTTGGATAAATATGTGTGGATTTCATTACCTTTTTGGAGTTTGAAATATGTGGGCAATGATTAGTCACCAAATTGGGGGTGGTTAGGATTGACATAACCAATTACACTTTTCCAAAAGTTTAGGTTTCTATCCCTCAAAAACACACCTAGGGTTTCAAGGCCAACGAGTTTAATGCATAGAGTTTCACACATTATAAAGTTTTGGTATCATAAATTAAGATATTATGGATGTATGAAAAGGTGATGATGTAGTAATAATCCCTCATTTATGCATAGGTTATTATTAACCAACATTGGTTAGTATTGATAGTTGATATTGACCCATAATGACATAATCAATCTTATAAAGACATAAACACATATCCTAAACTAAAGGAATTTAAATATTTATTTAGTATAATTTACAATTTCATACTAAAATCAAAATTATATAGTCAAACCCAAAATATAAGTATTCATTCCTTTATTTTGTTATTATATTTAGCATATGCCACTTGTCAAATCAATGCAACCAGTTTCATTATTTTATACATTCAAATGTATTATTAAATTCCATATTTATCTATTTGAATTTTTATAATAGTTTATATACTATTAGGATTTATAAATACAAATATAGGTAAAACTTATTGGTCAACCATAGACATATTAAACCATGTGAAACCTTGTCTCCTTTATAGTTTAATCATTATAGGGTTTCATATTTTTGTGTTAGGGTTTCAAATCTAATATTTGATTTCCTCATAAAAATAATACTAAATATTTATCCTTTGGACTTAACCTTATTTCATGATACCATCATATGCTATATAATAAGGATAGTTCCTTTTTCCATCTAAGAAACAACACTATATTAAGTGTGACCCATATAGAGCATAATTATATTCCTTCCACTTCATATAAAATGGATATATTGAATGTTTCTTCTTTTAATGATGTAATTATTCATGAATATGTGAAAATAGATTATTATGATGACATTAATCCATGATAATATGAGTATAAAGATAATGAATATGAACATAATAATTAAGATAGTTATGAGGACTATTAGGAATTAGATGAATATAAACTAGATAAAATCAATATAATATCACATAAACATATTTTAAATTTGAAATTAGATTTAATTATGCACTAACATGCATCACATAAATAATTTATCAAATCATAGTTAAATTTTTGCAATAAAAAGAGAATAAAAACAATAATAAAAGCATAACATAGATATACCATAGTTCACTTAATGTGGGCTACATCTACCAAGAAAGTCCTTAATAAAATCTATAAACAAGATTACAAAGAACCTCTCATAGAGAGAATATCTCCTATAAAAAATGCTGCACATATGTTATGTTACACTTTCACCTGCACTTGCACAATATTGTATCTCACAAGCTATTATACCACAACCTATAAATAAACACCTACACTTTGTAAAAACATCTACACTTTGACTGTCTCTCAAAATACACACCTTGTAAAAATTCACATATGTGTAAATAAACACATTACTTTGAATAGTCACACCACACTTTTATGTATAAAAAATGAAAGAAAATCCACCAAACAAGGATAAACTCACCATATTTATCTTGGATAAGAATCATCCACCATGTGACAACTCTTCTCCACCTAAGAAAGCTCATCCATAATCCCATCTAAGGAGGAACTTGTCATGTTTATCTCTCCTCTTCCAAAAAATATATTTTCCCAACACGTGATCACAACCAACTCTTTGAAACAAGGAATTCATTCCCTTTTACAATAAACAACTAAATCCCTAAGATCAAGGAAGTCAACATGTAAAATAGTCATCTAACAACTAACTCCATAAAACATGGAATACATAGAAATTAGAAATACAAGTAATATTCCACTCATATGTGGAACAAGGTTCCACAAAAGGTTGAGTGGGGAAAAATTCACTTCCCACATTTGTGGATCTCTCTAGGCCTCCAAAATATATCCCCATGGTTATGTGATAACCCCAAAGGGCTCCACACTCAACAATCTCCCACTTGGGTATCATTTCTCCTGAATAGAACCTATCATTATTCCATGACCACTAAGGCCAACCAAATCTAAACAAAGTCTCAATTTGTCCAGTGTGACCACCTTGGTCATCATATACATAATATTATGGATATTATAAATCTTCTCCAACTCACCAAGTTCTCCTCCAAAGTTTTCTTGATGAAGTGATAATGTAATTTATTGTGTTTCATTCTTGAGTGGAAAGCAGAGTTCTTTGAAAATGAATAACACTCTACATATCATTGTGTAGTCTCCCAGATTCATGATCATACCCCAAATATTGAAATAGTTATTGTAACCAAATCATCTCCTTGCTAGCCTCTATGGTAGTAACTTACTCTACCTCTATGGTTGACAAATCCACAACCTTATGTATCTTGTAAAGCCAACTAATCATTGTATCTCCAATAGTAAATATATAACTTATCATATTTCTCTTGCTATCAATATCCCATACCATATCCTAGTCCACATAAACATGATAAGTGGTTTTTGATCCACCATAGTGTAATGCAACATCAATGGTTCCTCTCAAATATTGAAGAATCCATTTAATTCTTGCCAATTATCATAACCAAGATCATTCATATACCTAATCACAACTCCCACTTCTTGGGCAATATGTGGCCTAATACAAACCATGGCGTACATCAATCTAACAATTATTGATGAGTAAGGTACCTTGGAGGTATTAATATTTTTATATTTCATCTTGGGACACTACTCTTTTGATAATATAAAGTGGTCTACCAAAGGAGTACCAATAGATTTAGCATCCAACATGATAAACCTTTCCAAGACTTTCTTCACATACTCTAATTGGGATAAAATCAGCTTCCTCTCCTTCCTATCATGAGTAATCCTCATACCAAGGATTTACTTCATTGCACCAAAATCCTTCATAAAAATGGAGTCACTAATTTGTTTCTTGAGTATATGAATATGTTGTATATTCTTTCCTATAGCTAACATGTCATCCACATACAAGCATAATATAAAAAAATAATAATCATCAAAATGTTTGATGTACATGCAATGGTTAAAATTACACCTTTGATATTCTTGTTCCAACATAAAACAATCAAATTTATTATATTATTGCCATGGAGCTTATTTCAAGCCATATAAGCTCTTCTTTAGTCTTCACACATAGTTCTCCTTCCCTTTGACTTCATATCCCTATGGCTTCTTTATATACAATTTGTCATCTAAATAACCATGAAGAAAATTAGTTTTCACATCTAAATATTCTAAGTGCAAATCTTCAACTATAACTAAACCAAGAACAGTCCTAATATAAGTCATTTTTACAATAGGAGAAAAACCTCATCAAAATCATGACCTAATTTTTGGACAAACCCCTTGACCACCATCCTGGCCTTATACCTTCTTCTCCCTTCATCTTCTTTTATTCTAAAGATCCATTTGTTTTGAAATGCACTCTTTCCCTTGGGTAGCCTTACCAGATCCCATGTTTGGTTATCCATGAGAGATCTATGCTCCTCATCCATGGCTTGTTCCCACTTCATCCTGACATCTACCTACATTGATTCCTCATAACACTCTAGTTCTCCATTATTAATGAGCAACAAATAATTCAAAGGAGAAAAATGTTTAGGTGTTATTCTTACCCTAGAAGACCTTACCATAGGAGTTTGGGGCCCTTATCTATAATGTTCCTAAACTGATTGATTAGATACTTTTCCATCTGTAATATCATCCAATACTGTGTACTCTTTTTGTTCATGTTCCTATTTCTACAATTAATTCTTATACATGAATTTTTCATTAAAGACTACATCTCTAGATAAAAATATTTTCTTTTCTTTAATTATCTAAAAATAGAAACCAAAGTCATCCTCACCATATCCAAAAAATGTGCATTTTTTATGATTTTGTCTCTAACTTGGTCCTATCCTCTTTTTTAATGAGAGAAAAATCTTCACATCCAAATACTCTAAGAAAAGAATAATCAACATTCTTACCAGGCCAAGTTTGTTCAGGAATGGCTCCATCTAAAGGTATAGAAGGTCCTCTATTAATCAAATAAACTACCATGCTAACTACTTCTACCCAAAACTATAAAGGCAACCCTGCATGTAACCTCATGCTCCTAGCTTGTTCGATTATTATTCTATTCTTCCTTTTAGATACCCCATTCTACTATGGAGTTCCTAGAACCATCCTTTATGTATCGATTCCATTTTTAGAACAATAATCAAAGAAATCATTACTACAATACTCACATCTATTATCTTATCTAAGACATTTCAACTTGAGACCTATGTCATTCTCAACTAAGGCTTTCCACTTCTTAAAAGTGTCAAATACATCAGATTTATTTTCAATGCAATAAACCCAAAATTTCCTAGTTGCATCATCAATAAAAGTGACATAATAATTGGAACCACCAATATAAGATACTTGAGTTGGTCCCCATACATCTAAATGTACCAAATTTAAATTGTGCTCTTTCTTTATGGATCCAACCTTCAAGAACTTAACCTGCTTCAATTTCCCATACACATAATTCTCACATAAGTCTAAATCAATGTATTTTAATCTAGGCAACTTATCTTTTAAGATCTCAATGTCCTTATGGATCATATGATCGAGACTATAGTGCCACATAGTTGCATTTCCATTTGTAACAATTAAATCACAAGAATTAACACTACTAGTCAAATATAAAGTACCAAATTTCTTACATCTTGAAACCAAAAAATCAGCTTTGCTAACTTTCCAAAAATATGTAGTAAACATTACCAAACAACCCTCACTACCTGATTTCCCCACTGAAACCAAATTTTATCTCAACATAGGCACATATCTAACATCCTTAAGTAGCCACATGTTGCTATTCTACATTTTCATCTAAATATAACCTTTCCATACTATCTCACATGGTTCATCATCACAAAGATAAACATGTCCTAAATTCTCTTGAACATAATCAGTAAAATAATGCCTATGTGGGGTGGTATTGAAAGAACCCCTAAATCTAATATCCAAGAATCAAAAAAATTATCTAAAGAAATAATTAAGGCATCCTAACATGTTTTACCTGATGTCACATTTACCTCATTCATTTCCTCCTTGTGGGCATTTTTATCCTGAAGTGACCACCAATCCTTCTTTGAGTGTCCACTTTTCCCATAATGCCAACATATTATCTTATATCTAAATCTAGATTTAGATCTACCTTTTGAATTTCCATGGTTTCCTTTGCTCTTTTACTTTTACCTCCCTATAATTTCAACACATAAAACTTTACCTAAAGATGATTCACCAGTTTTTTTCCTTTGTATTTCCTTTCTAAGAATCGCACCTACAACATCCTCAAAATTTAAGCTTCCCTTGGTAGAGACTACATTACTAACAACAATAAATAATCTATCCCAACTATCAAACAAAGAACATAAGATTATAAAATCTATAGCTTCATCATCAAAATTAATTCCAATATAATTGAGCATAATTACAACCATATTAGATTAATTTAAAGACTAGCAATAGAACCATTCTCAGACATTTTCGTATTAAACTATCTTTTCATAAGAAAATTTTTATTTGAAGTAGAGGGTTTTTCATATAAATTTCCAAGTTTATCCATGAGATTCTTTATATATTTCTCATTTTAAATTTTAAATACAATAGAAGATGCAAGGCATAATCATATGGCTCCCAATGCCTTCCTATCAAGAAATGACCAATCCACATCACTCATACTTACAGGCTATGCTCTTTTTCCCTATAAGGGGAGATGAAGCTTCTTATGATCCAAGTAATCTTCCATTTTCATTTTCCATAAACCAAAATTCTTACCATCAAATTTCTCAACCTTGAATCTGATCTCTTCTCCCATAGCTCCCACTCAAGATAGTAACCCTTCTTATGATTTACCACTTTAAAAAAAACACACCAAAGATCTATACCAGTTGTTAGGAATTAGATGAATATAAACCATATTTAAATCACCATAAAATTTGGCTTATATTTATCTAATTCCTAAAAATTAGTATCAGAGCTTTGGTGTTTTTCTATTGAAGTGGTAAATCATAGGAAGGGTTATTAGCTTAAGTGGGAGTTATGGGAGAAGAGATCAGATTCAGGGTTGAGAAATTTGATGGTAATAATTTTGGTTTATGTAAAATTCAAGTGGAAGATTACTTGTATCAGAAGGATATTCATCTCCCCTTGGAGGGGAAAGGAGAGTAACCTATAAGTATGAGTGTTGTAGATTTGTCATTGTTGTATAGGAAGGCATTAGGAGATATATGGTTATGACTTGCATCTTCTATTGCATTTAACATTTTAGATGAGAAATATACAAAGGATCTCATAGATAAACTTGTAAATTTGTATGATAAACCCTCTACTTTAAATACAACTCTAAGAAACAATACTAGATGAAGTGGGACCCATATAGAGCATAATTAGATTCCTTTCACTTCATATAAAATAGATACAATAAATATGTATTCTTATTTTAATGATGCAATTATTCATGAATATGTGAAAATATATTATTATGATGAAATTACTCCATGATAATAATAGTGTAAAGATAATCAATATGAACATAATAATTAAGATAGTTATGAGGACCTAAATAGAATCATTAACAATGAACTTAGTAGGGTAGATCCTAAACAAGTCAAAGCCTTGTCAATTTTTTTTTTCATAGAATCCATATATATCATAAATATTTAGGTATAATTTTATAATTAATACTATCATCTAATACCACACACCAAGATAAGCTTGTTAAATATCAAGCACAACAAAAAGAGCCATGCACTATTGTAAATTGATCTTTTCAAGCTAATATTTCCACTTTAGGTGTTTATAACTCTACTACATGTACTAAACCTATGCATACACCTATAATGACCTATTTTATACCCACACAAGGTTTCGAGAAAAAACAATGACTCAAATATATTTACATATTTATTTCTACACAATAAATTTTTTACCCCTCCCATGATGACTATGCATGTTCCATAACCAACCTTACATATTTAATGTTCCCTTTAGTATATTTTTATAACTACACATGATAAGTTATTTTAGCTAGAGCAAGGTGAATCTAGAGATAGTCATTCCATAGATTCACCTGTCTTAATTCATTACCCTGTGTCCCCTAAGATAATAATTTATCCTTTACTGATAGGCTTTGGAGCACCCAAACTTAAACTATATGAGGGTAAAGGTGATCCATAATAACACATTAGATCAATTTTTTGACTCATCAAGTCACTCCAGTCCATGTAAAACTCATAATACCTTATAAAAGGCATGCATGCTTAAGAAGCATCCATTTTCACAAGGGTAAGCTTATGCATAAATTATTCCTATATATAAATGAAAATGTAGCTGATCTATTAATCAATTATTTCTTAGAGAGGGTAAATCCTACTTACACTTTCATTTATTGATACATTATATATATAGTGTCATGACCAAGATGGATTCACTAGATCTAACCAAGGAATTTATTACCACAATAACATCACAAGAGAGAGTTCCAAAGCTTCTAGTCAAGAAACACTATGCAATAACCAAAGCAAGGTCATATTTTTTCATATTCACTAAGTAAATTCAAAGTACAATAAAACCTAATATAGTGCTCACCAAATCTTGTGGCACAAAGTGGGGCTAATAAACTTAAAAATTAAACATGCATAGAAGATCTATGCTCAAGTCAATGCATAGGAAATCTTAATGCATGAGAGAAAAGTATAAATAATAATCTATCTAATTTAAGGAAGGAAGAAAAAAGTTAGGAGTACTTACATTTGAAGACAAACCTATTGAGCCACAATATATTCCTTGGCTAAGGTGATTCGCAAGAGGTTATTGTGGTATGTAAGGATAACAAAGATAAGTAAGATCTATGCTAAAAAACTTATATATGCATCTAAAAAAATTATTCACAAGATAAGATTCATATCTCCATGTGTAGTATTGTAACCCAAGTAATGAACCTCAAATAGAATAGTGGATAAGAATTTGCACAATCTATGGTGTTCTTATTATTCACTTTTTTTTTTAAATCACAGAAATGGATGTGTATATATAGCTAAATCTAACCCTAAAACTTTGAAAATGTTTAGCTAACTAGGTTGGTCCAATTTGAATCTATATCATTATTTGATAGAAACAAGTTAGGTTGCAGTCCAGGTTGGCTAAGGCTGACCAAGATAAGTAAACATGTAAATATTAATTAAAATACAAAGTCAACCTAGGTTCACATTATTTGATGAATGCCAAAAAGGTTTTTAGGTTTGGGTAGGGGATAAATAAGGCATTGAATTACTTGGTAGAGTGGATAATATAGGAGGAAAAAATTAGGGAAGTGTATATGAGAAGGTTGTGTAGTTAGCAAGTGGTGGTATAGGGGACAACAATCTTGTGAAGCATCAATGGTCTAGTCACCCCTTTCCTAGTATACCCTTTAAGGCATGCACTTAGAGAGATTGAGACTCAATGGATTACTACAAGAGAGAAAGCATTAGTAATTCATAAAGTTTTAAAATATTTTGTATAAATATGCCCCACTCGAAGCTCATCACATGTCACCTAAGTGTAACATGGGATAGTGCTTCAGGAAAAAAATTATAATATCATAAGACACTGAAGTAAAATAAATTATAGTCAGAAGTAAATAAGATAAATGTAAGGATATAATTTAAAAACACATACCTTTACTTACCTTAGTATTGTAGATAAAGAATGAGGTGAAATAAATGTGATGTGTCAAATGTAGGGAGCATTAGGTGAAATTGTATAAATTAGTGAAAAAGAGCAAAAAATTGATTTTTTAAAAATATACATATAATATGTGAAAAAATTATCTATACTTTCAGGATTCTAAAACATTTTTTGATTTGTAAAAATATCTAGTACGAAAAAAATATGGTCAAAAAAAGAATCTAGTTGTAAATATTTGATAGGTAAATAATTTTGAGTAGTAAATATAAATAGGGTAAAAATTAACTCATTTGTTATTTTTACTATTATGAGAAAACATTTCTCTAAGAGACCTAGTGTGAGCCTAGAGTGTGTCCATGGTGAGGAGACAAAAATTATGATGCAGAGGATGTATAGTGACTATAATGGGTACAACATAGGTAAGAAAACATGAATTTTAAAATTCGATTCAATTTTATTTGAAATCAAGCTAAATATATAAAATTAAATAGTAGGAAAAATCTTAACACTAAAACTAACCCTAGGAAATTTTTAGGTAGAGTAGGGGTAGAATAGGGTGGTGGGTAGGAAAATATCATACCAATAAATGCCAAAGGCATTTATGGTAAATGGTTAAAAAATCACCATAGACAAATAACACAGTTGACCCTATCAACTCAATTCATAATGCAAGAGAGAAATAGGGTCTGACTACATAGAAATGGGCCAATATAGTATCACTAAAGATGTTCATCTGTATATCAATACATTGATATATTTTGAAATATGAAGATATTTGACATAATACCCTTTGGTTGATGTAGTTGGTATTAGGTGGCTAATACAATTTTGTAAAAGGGACTGACTACGTACTAGAGGGATGATGTAATATGGTAAAGATATAAAAGGCTTGATTGAGTATCAAAATGATAATAAAATCTAAAATAAAAGGGGTTGATTGTGTACTAGTGGGCTGATACAATATAACAAGACTGTGATAGAGCCAATTTAGTATCAAATGGGCTGATGGTCTAGAAAAAAACACTAGAAAACTAAATCATACAAGATGAAAAAGTAGTTAATTTGTAGTTTCTTGATAATATTTAAGACTATTTTTAAATTATTATGACTTCAAGATATGATAAATCCTCTATTGTTTGATATTTTTTAGAGATGCCAAATATTTTGTGCTTAGTGGATGCATCATTCCAAAAATATCCATTTGATCAGCTAGTAGATGTGGATAGGGCTCGATTAGTAACTTTGGGCTTTGGTGGAATGATGGATATGAGATAGACCCCTCTAAGTGTTGACCTTGTTGTAATGTTCCTAGTAATATGGGAATATTTGACCAACACTTTCCAATGGGAGGTGGAGGGGGATGCCATAGAAGTGGATATCACTTCATAGGATGTCCATGCATTGATTAGACTTCCTATAAGTATGAAACTAGTGATTTATGATACACTAGAGGTGGGTGATGATAGATGATATTTATCCCAATTAGATACATGCTCAAATAGGATTTATCCTAGATTATGTGTGAGCTTGTATGATGTTTATCTTATGACCATTCTAGACATCTTGAAATATGTGATAGGACTTCTGATAGCATGGGTGTTATGCCACAAGTCATATGGTAAGGTACCATTATACATAATATCTTTATGCCAGTAAATTTTATATCAGGGAGTGCTATATGATTTTTGTTCTATCATTTAGGTTCATCTCATGCATGATTTGTATGGAATGTTATCATGGGGATACAAGATGATGGGATTGATTATACTTTTGAGCACATGGATATATGAGAGGTTCCCTATGTATTGGTTGACTGGGTTACCCCATATGGTTGATGATAGGTTTATTTGGGTTATTTTATAGAGGTAAGACCATGTATCATAGGTCATGCCTCATGTTTTAGAATTACATATTGACACATGATCATAGTTAGTATGGTAGCCATACACTCATATAGATTATAGATGGCTTAGTTAGGATTCCATTACTATAGGTTTGGCATATGTGTAGATCATGGGACACTACACTTCATGGATGAAGTCTCATCTAGTGGATTATATACCTAGACAATTAGGATTTCCCCATTATGTGATCCCTTTATAAGTTCCTACTTATAGGGCACGACATATGAGAGATTTGAGAGGGAGAGGAGGTAGAGGGGTATCTATGGAGATACTGATAATCAGGCCTTAATGAACTAGACCATGGGATGATTGAGTATAATAAGAGGTATTAGGGATAGTGGAATATGCCATTACAGATGTGGATGTAGAGGATGAAGGATCATAATAGGAATAATAGAGGTGGGAGTAGATATATTGAAGATAGAGACACCATTAATGCAAGTGTTAGTTGTTACATAAGGAGATCCTAAAATAGTTATATGACATAGTCCATATCAAGACCATTAAGGATAGAATTATGGTGGACTTAGGTATTTATTCCTATATTTATATCGATGTAGAGGCAGTTTATGGAGGAGGTTCTTAGTGGGTGAGTAGATGGTGAGACCATGGTTGGTGATACTAGTATTAGTGCTAAATGTTTTAATTTGATCTATGTTTTTGATATAGAACACTAGCTACATTATTGATAATGATAAATAGATGATTTGATGTGTGTGTGTGTGTTTTGTTTTTTTTTTTTTTTTTTGTGTGTGTGTGTGTGTGTGTGTGAGAGAGAGAGAGAGAGAGAGAGAGAGAAAGAGAGAGAGAGAGAGATTTGATGTATATTTGGTTTCTAGTTTTGTAGATATTATAATAGAGGAGGTAAAATTAGGAGCCTTGGTTATGGTTATAAATCATAACATTTTAGATGGGGTGTTTCCATTATATGACCCTACCACTTTGGATGATTTTTGGTTCCATCTACCCCAGATCAGGAAAACTAGTTTAGATTAGTGGGAGAGGTTGAAATATAGCTATATGTGGAAAGTGATGGATTATAGCCACCAATAGGGGTTAGAGATAGAGAGGTTTATGCTTGATAAGACTTATCATAGGAGTAATCCATGAACATGGCAACTATAATCCAATTTGGATAGGTTCAGGTCTAGGTGGCTAATTTATAAAGACATGTTATTGGTTTGAGATCCCAGGCTTCCTCTTTATAGTGCACTATTTAGAGGGTTCATTCATAGACATCCATGGGTAGCATGGCTAGGCCACATGATAGACATTATGGATCATAAACTTAGAGATATAACTATTTAGTTTTTACTTTATATTGTATAAAATACATGATATATATTGTTATTGACAGTACATTGATATCATGAGCTAGACTTGGATTTGGATGTGTATGCATGAATATATTTTCTTTCTATCGCATGTATTTAGATTTTGGTGTATATGTTATGGGAAATATATGATGTGTGCTTTATTTTATAGAATTATATGATACACATGCATGGTTAAAAATAAAAATGAAAAAATGGTTTTGGAAATTTATAATTAATCAAAACAAATGTAATACACACTACATCGTGATGGAAAATGTGTAAAAACAAAATATGAATAAATTTAATAAACCACAAGATGAAAAAAGTGGTAAAAACGTTTTTAAACCATATAAAGATTCATAACAAATTAAAATAAATAAAAATCACACTATATCATGTTGGGAAGTATGATTTTTTTTAATAAAATGGAAAACACACAAAAAATCAATGGTGTAAAAATAAAATAATTAAGTCCATCAATTATACTAAATCAAGTTATAAATTATAAAAAAGACAAAATTTAAGAGGAAATCAAATTAATCACACTACTTCAAGCTGGAAAGTATGGAAAATTTAATAAAATATTTGTAAACATACATACAATCACAAAATAAGAAGATAAAATTGAAAGACTTATGAAGTAAGCATAAAACATACTAAATCAAGATGGGAAGTATGTCAATGATGTTTAACTCATAATCAAGTACTATTATCTCAAATTTGAATCATGTAATTTCATTGTGACTTACGTATTGGAATATTTTATGAGGATGGCTTGGTCCTATTCATGGTATTACATTGAAACTAACAAATGGAACAACAATGAGGTGATAAAAACTATGATAATGATTTTAAAATATGTTTATAATGTTGTAATTTGTGAGGAGGCCGTGGTCCTATCCATGGTATTACACTGTAACTCACAAAAGGAACACCAATGAGGTGAATGGTAATAAGGAAATAGTTTATTATGGTAATTAATGGGGAGAACCTAGTCTTATCCATGGTCTTACACTATAACTCACAAAGGGAAACCCTAGTGGGAATGATAAATTAACCAAACAATATTTATCAAGGGGAAATATTAGGAATGTTGTAATGAAAGATGGAATGAAAAAATCATAACATAGGCATCTATGAGGGAACCTTAGGAAACATAAGGCATACTAAGTATATAAGAGAGACACTAAGAGGCTAGTGACCATCAAAATAGAAAGGATGCCTACTCACAATAAGCATAAAACTATATAGGTGAATAGGTGAGATACTAAGATTGACTCATGATGGTTATATGAACAATAAAAGTAAAATGGACCTACCTTCCCATAACATGTTACCCATTCCTCAAGACATATTATATATCCATTGGTATATTATGAATATTGGGTACTTATGTGATAAATTAGGTAGTAATAAAAGATATTTTATTCTCTCATCTCAATCTATTGGCTTACTACACCCCAATGGACCTCAACTCTATCATGAGGCCAACTATGGAGTTTGAGCTTCAATTAGAAATAAGAGAAGTGCTATGTGTGATCAATAAGAATATAAGAGGGGAGACTAGTATGGTGTCAGTATGATCAAAATAAATTAAAAAAAAACTAATGGAACTTACACATCTAGCCTAGACACTTAAGGAGCTAGAGAACTATACAACTATCAAATAATGAAAAAACCAACATTTTTACCTTCCATAAGAGTAAGAGTTATATGTTGAAAATTAATTGATGTGCTTGTTTGTGTGATCAATAATTCTTTGGAAATGGATATTATTGCACCACCTCTCCTTGTCACCTTGGTAGTGTTGGCTTTGACCTTGGATTTGGCTTTGAATTGTCTTGGATTAAAAATTTAGCTTCATAACATTACAAAAAAGAAGTTTGTTGAACAATAAGTAAGGCCTTGTATTTATAGCTTTCTAAACTAACTCTAACCCAATTGTAATTAGGTTAGATTTAACTAAGGTTGAATTCAAACTAACCTTAGTTGAGTTAAGGAAGGGACAAGCATTTAATATTTAGGATAAAGATCTCATTTATTAAGCATGACTCTCCATTTCTAAATTTATGGCTTTAGGGAGGATATTTTTAATTTCTTGACTTTGAGGATGATGACATCATCATGACCTCATTTTTAATAAAATTCTATTTAAAAAATATATATTTTCATTAATTACACATGTGAATTCAACTTAAGTATTTAATTTGATTTGATTAATTAATTTATTATGCTTAGTATTTTTGACTAGAGACAAATTAGTGGGAGGTTAATGTTGCATATAGGATAATATCATAAATAGGGATACCTTAACATGATTTTGAGAATTGATGTATAATGTGTGGATGAAATTAGGACATTTAATAATATTTAGGTTTAATTTTCAATGTTTGATAAAAATTAATTTTAAGTTTGGTTGGAAGCCAGTTATGACCAAAATGGTGTGTCTAAAGTTTTCTCTTATTTGTGAAGGTGATGTAAGACATAGGCACACTAACTTATTCTCAAAGAGTGAAATTTTTTTAATTCCTCATAACCTAGAAGGTGATGAATGAGCTTTGGATGCCCCGTTGTGGGATTGAATGAAAAAATAAGGTTAGTGAGCATTCCCTAAAAAATAAGGAAATGATGTAATCTATAGGTAATGGGGGTAGAGATATTAATTCTCTCATAAGTGGTTATAATTAGTGAGACAGTGAGAGGCCCTAGTAGGGTAGATAAAAAAATTGATTTTCCCAAAGGTAGTTATAATCATTGACATAGTAAGGTAGAGATAATTATTTTCCTAAAGGTAGTTATAATCATTATCATAATGGAAAATGCCCTAGTAGGGCAAAAAGAAATAATGATTTTCCCAAAGATGGTTATAATCATTAGCACATTGAAAATATGACCTATTAGGGTATATAGAGATAATTGTTTTCCCAAATATGGTGATAATCATTATCACACTAAAAACATGCCACAATAGGATAGATAGAGATAATGATTTTCCCAAAATCTATTATAATCACTAGCACATAGATAGATCAAAACATAATGATTTTCCCAAAGATGGTTATAATTATTGGCATAGTGGTTTGACCCAATAGGGTATATGGAAGCATGATATAAGTCATCTTTTCTATAGTAGGGTAAATCAAGAAAAGAGATTTTACATGTTGAATCATCATGGAGTAAGAGTAAGCTAGTATAAAGGATATGAATAAATTTGGGCTACCTTCTAGTATAGAGATGCACATCATAACTAGCACGGATTTAAAATTTATTTGTGATTTAATTACTTTTTATTTTGGTGATATTTGGATAGGTCAATAATTTTTCAAATGTCAACAAGGATAAGTACTATGGAACTGTTACATGTAAAATCCACCAAACTAATTTTTATTGTATTACATGACGGTATGCACCATGATATAAAAATACCATAATAACCTAGCCATTATATGCATAAAGTTTGACACTCTATGTAATAAACAAGTGAAAATAATGTACCAATGATAAAAACCATGATGATAATGTTGATGTATGAATATGGATGGACTTAAGTATCATGTGCAAGGAATCACTTAATGAACATATATGTCTCTCTCTCTCTCTCTCTCTCTCTCTCTCTCTCTCTCTCTCTCTCTCTCTCTCTCTCTCTCTCTCTCTCTCTCTCTCTCTCTCTCTCTCCTCTCTCTCCTCTCTCTCTCTCTCTCTCTCTGTGTGTGTGTGTGTGTGTGTGTGTGTGTGTGTGTGTGTGTGTGTGTGTGTTTGTTCATTAAGTGATTCCTTGCGCATGATACTTTTGTGTGTGTGTGTGTGTGTGTGTGTGTGTGTGTAATATATATACATACATACACACACACACACACACACACACACACACACACACACACACACACACACACACACATATATATATACATATATATATATATATATATATATATATATATATATATATATATATATATATATATATGTATGTATGTATGTATGTAGATATATATACACAAAGTCAAGACACAATAATGAAATAAAATAAACATGCAAACAAATAAACAAAACAAAAAAACACCAATAAATAAAAACATTAAAAAACCAATAAACAAATAATAAGACACCAATAAACAAACAAAATGATCAAAATAAAGAAATAATATTTAATTATAATTTTAATACAAATTAAAAAAATTATTCATGCATGTGTAGTAGATGTGTTATTATTGGTGATAAGGTGACACCTTAGCTAGGTAGTAATGATGTAGGTATAACAACACAAGAATAATTGGCACAAGATTGCCCCGAGGTTATAGGGGAATAATGACATAAACAAGATGACAAACATTACCCCCTATGTTATAGGAGACAATGAAATAAACAAACAACATGGGAGGAATATAAGAAAAGGAAGGGTTAGTCAAGCTAACTTTAGATACACTAGAAAAATAGACATTGATAAATAAATATATGGACACAATATACAACATAAACTTCAAGCCAAATGTAGTTCTCCCAGGATAATGGGATAGAAGAAAATTGATGACCTATAAAACATGATGGATGTGTAGAGGAATATGGGGATGGTATTAAAAAATATAAAGTGCATATAAAAAGAGAGGGATGATGTTTACAATCATGAAAGTGTCAACACAAATAAATAACACAAGAATGAGAGTATGGTTTAGGGTAAAACAACACTAAAAGGCAATAAACAACCACTTGCATAAGAACTAAGTTCATAATGCTTACTACATCTAAGGCTAAGAATGAGAATGAGATCATAAAATA